>PVJA010027768.1:0-28250 GCA_004027025.1 Myocastor coypus | reverse complement strand
GGGGGGGGGTGGTGGCTGGGGAGATAGCTCCGTGGCACAAGTGCCTGCCTGGCAAGTGTAGGGTCCTGAGTTTGAACCCTGGTCCCGCAAAAAAAAAAAAAAAATTGAGACCAAGACGGTGCCAAAAGTGAAGAAGGAAGTCCCTGTCCCTCCCAAAGCTGAAGCCAAAGCAAAAGCTTTGAAGAACAAGAAGGCCGTGCTGTAAAACAGCCACAGCCACAGCACAAAAAGAAAATACAAACGTCACCCACCTTCTGCCGTCTCAAGACACTGCAGCTCTGGAGGCAGCCTAAATACCCTCGGAAGAGCACCTTGAGGAGAAACGAGCTTCAGCACTGTGCCATCATTAAGTTCGCCCAGCACAGAGTCAGCCATGAAAAGATTGAGGACAACAATGCACTTGTGTTCATTGTGGAGTCAAAACCAACAAGCCCCAAATCAAGCAAGCTGTAAAGAAGCTCTACGACATCGATGTTGCCAAGGTCAATACCCTAATCAGGCCTGATGGAGAGAAGAAGGCATATGTTCGACTGGCTCCTGATTATGATGCATTGGATTTTGCCAACAAAACTGGGACCATCTAAGCTGATTTCAGCTGGCCAGTTCTAAATATATACCCTTTTCCCAGGGGGGAAAAATATCTTGAGATAGGGGCTCATGTTACTGACTTGCTCAGACTGGACTCCAATTTGTGGTCCTCTTGCCTCAGCTCTTAGAGTACAGAGACTAGGGATGTATGTCACTGCACCTGGTTTGCTACTTTAATTTAAGCCACTGCCTTCTTTTCTCTGGACTGGACAGCTTTGCTCCAATGTCTGTGTGGCTTCTTTTGATCTTGTCATTTGTTTTCCCCGCAAACTGCCATTAATGTTCAATTTCTCTCTCTCTCTCTCTCTCTCTCTGTCTGTCTGTCTGTCTGTCTGTCTGTCTCTCTCTCTCTCTCTCTCTCTCTCTCTCTCTCTCTCTCTCTTTCAGTACCAGGGATTGAACTCAGGATCTTGTGCTGGGCAAGTGCTTATTCTACTGAAGTATCTTCTCAACCCAACATTCAATTTATTTCATCCTATAATATTCTGTTCAATTTATTTGTTTATTTATTTGTTTGTTTATTTATTTATTTATTTATTCGTCTTTTTGAGACAATGGTTCCCTATGTAGCTCAGGCTGGCCCTGAGCTCACTTTTGTAGCCCAGGCTGGTTTTGAACTTGTAGCAATCCTCCTGCCTCAGCCTGCCAAGTGCTGGGATTATAGGCATGCGCCACCATGCCCGGCTTGTTCAATTTATTTTATCTTGTTTCATTTGGTTACATTTAGTTTAAGAAGTGAAAGTGCGCGTAATTTAGAAAGCATGAAACACCTGAGCTTATGAGCCTCGCGCTTGAGCTCCGCATCTATTCAGTAGCCTGCAAGCCTTTCCCTGATGACCCGCCCTCCTCTCCAGAAGCAGCTGTGGTCTAGAGTTGTATGGGTTTCACTCCCATAGTTGTGTCTTTGTTGCTTTAGCATTGTGGTGTTTGTCACCAAATCATATATAGTTTAGGGGGGGGTTGAGACAGGATCTCCCTGTGCAGGTTAGGCTCCCCTTAAATTCACTGTGGAGCCCTGGCTGCCCTTGAACTCACATTGATCCTCTGGGTTCAGCCTCCCAAGTGCTGGGATTTATAATTTCTTTCTTTCTTCTTCTTTTTTTTTTTTTTTTTTTTGGTGTTGTTGTTTTTTGTTTTGTTTTTGAGATTTCTAAAAACAGAGTCTTAGTTCAGTCTTTAGAACTTTCCCCACTCAACATTGTATTTATTTTATTTTATTTTATTTTTGTGAGATCAGGATTCAAACTCAGGACCTTGTACTTGCCAGGCAGGCACTTGTGCCTCAGGGCTATCTCCCCAGCTCAACATTATATTTTTAGTGTCACATAATCATAAATTTTCATGCTTTTAAAAAATATTTTTATTTGATACAGGGTCTTGCTATGTAGCTCAGACTCATACTGATCCTCCTGTTTCAGCCTCCCAAGCGCTGGGATTACAGGCATGCACCACCAAGCCTAGTTTTGGGGTTGGCATGGCATACCCAGGCTTTTGAGGCCAGCTCCTCATCTGGTATCAAGGATGAAACGTAGGTCCTTGCACTTGCCAGGCAGGTGCTTAGACCAATGATCTCTCTCTCCAGCCCTTGTTCATGCTTTTAACTGAGGTTTATTCATCCCCATATTTATGGTAGTATTAATTTAATTAATACTTAATTAAAACAGTGAATAACTTATGGTTTACTTTGTGTTGAACATTGATATTTTTCATTTTTATCCTTTTTTTGTCATTGTGGTTGCTTAGGTGCAAGATTTTTTCCAGAATATCTACCTAGGAATAGAATTGGTTAATTTATTTATGCAAATGTTCACTTTTACAAGATAATACCAAACTAGTTTTCTTTTTTGTCTTTTTATTTTATTTTATTTTTTTGTATAGTCTCACAACTGACTCATAGTGATTCTCCTGTGTTTCCCTCCCAAGTGCTGGGATTACAGGTGTGTACCAGCACACCCGGACTCCATCGCAGGTTCAGCATGCTCCAGGGCTACAGCAGGGCTGGGAACTGAACCCTGGCCCCTGCACTTCCCTAAGCAAACGCTTAATCCACTGAGCTATACTGCTGTCCCTCCAAACTAGTTTTCAAAAAGATTGTGTCAGTTTTTATTTTCCTCCCCGGTCCATACAAGAAATGCCACTGTTGCACAACTTCATTGGCCTTTTATTTATTTATTTAAACCTTATTTATTTATGTTATGGCCAGTTCAGCCTGCCCTGGGGGTGGGGCTGGTACAGCATGTGGTGCCAGGGATCAAACCACAGTCTCTGCGATTGCCTAAGCAGGCGCTTTAGACCACTGAGCCATCCTGCGGGGTCCTAAAAAATCTATCTTAATTATTATTATAGGTTTTTTTTTTTTTTTTTTCATTGCTAAGGCTGAAACTCAGGACCTTGTGCATTTAGGTAGGTGCTACATTTTGGCCATTAAGGTTTTTTTTTTTTTTTTTTTTTTTGTCTTTTTGAAACAGGGTCTCGCTATGCAGTTCAGGCTGGCCTTGAGCTCACTTTTGAAGCCCAGGCTGGTCTCAAACTCACACTGATCCTCCTGCCTCAGCCTCTCGAGTGCTGGGATTACAGGCATGTGCCACCACGCCCGGCTTGGCCCTTAAGTTTTTATTTTATTTATTTTTAATGTATTTGGTTGTTGAAGAGTCTCATTACACAGCTCAGACTCATGGTGATGATCCTGCTTTCAGCCTCCCCAGTGCTGAGATCACAGGCATGTGCCACCCTCCTGGGAGTTGGGGGTGGGGAGCAACTGGCTCAGCCAGCCCTGGGAGCTGGCCTGGCACAGTTTGTGTCAGGGATGAAACTGTGAACCACAGGCCCGTGCTTGCCTAAGCAGGCGCTTTAGTCCACTGAGCTGTCTTGCTGGTCCTGGCCCTGGCCCTTAAGTTTTATCAAGTGCACTGTTCAGCTGTGGCACACCCTTGTCATTGTGGATTGACTTTTAAATCCTACCTTTCCCCAAAGGTCTTCCTCTTTCTCTCTCACGTCTCCCCCGTATTCATTTTCTTTATGGTGCTGACTTATTGCCGACATTTTCCTGTTTATTGTCTGAATTCCCTGACTAGAACATAAATTCCCTGAGACTGGGGACCTTGCTCCTCTGGTGCACCCCAAACTTCTCATGGTTTAAAAATAAGAGATTCAGTATGGGTTGAATGACTCGAGCTGGATATCGATTGTCTATTCCCCTTCAATAGGATGAAGCTCCTTACTCCGTCCCACTTCCCACCACTCCCTGTTATCTCCCCAGCCCAGCTTGCTTTATTTTATTTTATTTTTTTAATTTACCTGGCTCCTGTGTGCATTTGAATTTTTAATCCTGGCTCATTAATGTTGTTGTAATTATCTTCAGCATTTTAAATGAACGGCCTTTATGTTTTAGGCCTCTTTTCTTTCTTCAATATCTGCACATAGTAAGAAGGAAAGGAATGAACACTGAATATTGCTTACCTGTCTGGCATAATACTATAATTTGTAGCCACACAACAATGTTAGGAGGCTGGATATTATTATTTCTACCAATTTTACAGGTGAGGACACCGAGGCTTAGTTGTTCAGGGTCATAGTTTAAATGAAGCATTTGGGGTTGAGACTCAGCTGGGCAACATTTATCCAGGATGAAGTATCACAAAAAGGTTGCTCATGTCTGACCAACACGTTGTTCTTTCCAGTCTGCAGAGTGGAGATCGAGCAGCTATATACTTTGTGTCATGTTTTCCTTAAGCAGGCTAACTACTCAGTGGTTGTTTTCTTTTTTTGTGTTTGTTTGTTTTTTGTTTTTCCTTTTGGAGACAGGGTCTCACTATGTAGCTCAGGCTGACCTTAAGCTCACTTTGTAGCCTAGGCTGGTCTTGAACTCACAATGATCCTCCTGCCTCAGCTTCCCGAGCGCTGGGATTACAGGTGTGCGCCACCACACCCAGCTGAGTCTAGCAATTTAGTTTTCAACTTCATTCCATGGCATGTGTAGAGATGGGCTGGAGTTATGTTGATAGCCGGCTAGAAAATGCTTTGGGGGCCCTGCAGAGCTAATCAATTGCTGTTGGCAATTATTACGGCACATGGCGGCAAGCTTTTACGAGGAGAGTAGCTTCTTTCAAACCATCAGCTCACCCTAGATCACTGGACCAAGACAGGGACTCAGTCCACCTGATGTGTACCACACCATACAGTGCTCCTTTAAGTAACAAAATCTTATTTTTATTTTTATTTGTTTTTTTTTTTTACAGAAATTCAAATATTCCAACAAATTTCTTTACATTTCCTGGACCTTAAAAAAATTACACACAACTTTTGGACAGAATACAACAGAACAGAATGGGAAAGGGAACCACTTTTCTTTTTCTTTTTTTAAAAAAAGATAAAAACATATTTCTTATACTGGATTAACATTTAGTGATTTACATGTGTATTGTCTATGTACAAATGGTACATCATTGATGACTCATCTTCATAGCACTGTGGTATGCTAAATGACACTTAGGTTTACAGCAAGAACTTCTTAAAAACATTTGCACATAAGTAGGAAGTACTTTTTCTTTTTTGTAACAACACTATCAGTGGTGTAGAACTCCTTATGGAATTTGTAGTTCACACAGATTAGAGAAAGCTGACACTTTTTGTTTCTATTTTAGAGATAAATGAATGAATTCTTGAAAAGTTGTGTGTAATTAAATTTAGCAAGTAGGGTGTTCTGAATGCAATAGGATAGCCAATACTTAAAGCAATAGATAATCCCCAGAATGACTAATACTGTAGCTATGGATTCTAAGTATTCCCTTAATTTAGTTCTTTCACAGAGCCACTTCTTGGTAAATTTAATCTTACTTACTTGAGCCTACCTGTGATATGCCTTTAGCTACCTGAAGTATTATCCTATTGATGGTGACAACATGGCCAGTTCTGGAAACAACTGGCTGAAACCCGAATGTGTGTCTAACAGAGAACAGGTCTGACAGATTAACCCTGCTGTGCCCATGTAATCACGAGCCCGATAGTCCAGTGATCTATGCTAATTTTGTCCTGATTCTGAGCCAAAGTGAAGGCATTTTATACATTCATATTTCTGCCATGGTAAATCCTGTGTGTGTGTGTGTGTGTGTGTGTGTGTGTGTGTGTGTATGACTGGGAATAGAACTCACAACCCCATGCTTCCCAGGCAGGTGCTATGCCACTGAGCTATATACCTGGCCATGTTTCTGGATCAAGTGGAGAACATGGGCTGGCTTCCACTGAGCATTCCTATAGCACATTTTAGCTTGCATTCCTTCTCAGGCAATTGACTACTTCAAAATTAACTATTTTTCTGTTGCAGGATATTGGTAAGATAGGCAAGGAAGGAGATGGTGGGGGAATCCTGGGAATAAAAGGTCATTACAGACAGCTGATTAGTTGTAACTATTTCCAAATGCCAGCTAATTGAAAAAGAAAGAAATCTCAGAATTTTAAAACCAACATTAGTTAAAAAAGTTAACTTATCCCTACCCAGTTACTTTGACTAGTATAAGCATATAGTCATTTATTTCTAAGGCTATTACATTTTTATTTAGCTTTTTTAGTACCACTTACTATCACTTAGAAATAGTTTTAGTAGAATAATTTTTAAAAAATGAATGCCTGTCAATCAGAGAAAGAAAGGATATGGATTTCTGATGGTCTGGATGGCAAAGAAATAGAAAAAAATGAGACATTTTAGATACCTATAAAGTGTATTAAATTCCTATGCATATACTAGGGAGAATTAGAAAAAAAAAAGTATGTATTTGTTAGCAGCCTATATATTACATGTGAGCATCCAGGGGAAAAATGAGCTTTCTAGATTTTTCAGAGGTCCTTGATGCTGTTTCTGGAAAGACTGGGAAAGCTACACTGCTTAGCAACCTGGGAGGTCAAGATGTACTTCCTGGAACACACAGCTCGATGGAGCAAGAGCGTATATCAGAAACGCTTCTCAGTACTGACTCGTACAGATGGGTTCAACTGAACACAGACTTGGGGAAAAGGTTCAAGTGTTGCATCTCCTAACAGCTGAGTGGTTGTGATTAACTACACAGTGAAATAAATGAACAGTAGAGACGGAGAACTGAAGATCAGAGGCATTTTCTAAGCTGCTTCTCAATAAATGACTCTTGATCAGCTTCTTGGCTACTGAGATAGGAATAATCTAGAACCAGCTGCCCTTTTTCGTTCTTTCTTTCTTTCTTTTTTTTTTTTTTTTTTTTTTTTAAGGTTAAAGCTTTTTGTTTTTGGTTTGATTAAAAAAGGACAGCTTACAAACCTCAGTACATATATATTTTTCATGTTAATCCTAGCATATTTGTATTTCTCATCCTTAAGATGTTTCCTGAATGTGATTTTTCATTGAATATTATCTGATCTTGATCGATGACAGTTTCTAGTGAGCTGGTGTTTAATCTGTGATCACCTCTCTTTCCAGAAAATCACCCCATCTTTGCAGATCTACATTTAGAAGGTGCTTTGACGAGTGGAGGCTTCACTCTTGTCCGTATCCATCCCCAGACTCTGATGTCTCCCAAGCATTTTCCTTCTTGATGTTGATGTACAAAAGCTGTTATTCGATTTGTCTAGCTGTTATTTGATTTGTTTGTGCTCATTCTAGAGAGTATTGGCTTAGCAGAACTGTGAAAAAAAAAAAAAGGAGGGAAGAGAGAGAAATGATTAGGGGAAGAGAAAAAGATGTGTCATTTTCTGTTAGCAAGACTTTTGTGCACAGCATTTATCATGGAACAAACAAGCAAACATGTCAGCAAATGGTTCAGCTGTGCTGAAATTTGTTATCAAAGAAGCCTGGGAAGTTGGAGAATCCTTTCACTGCATAGTCTTCCCGACAGGCGATCTTTGAAACCCAAATATTTCCTCTGTCTGGATGGAGAGCACAGAGGGCTTTGAAGAAGCGCAGGTCTCTGCCCAGACCTCCCCAGGGTCCCCACCTGGTCTCAAGGAGCAAGCAAGAATGCAGAGAGACCCAAACAGGATCCTGCCTGGCATGGAAAACTAGCCTTTGCTTTTGCGTTCAAATTTTATTTCACATTTGATGTGATAATAGCTACAAAAGGAATGCTTACAAGGAGGAATTACTCACATACACAATCACTCTGCCACACAGACTGTTTTCTGCCGTGTTTCTTTCTTTCTTTTCTTTTTTTTTAAAGGAAACTTTATTTGTTTATTCACTCATTTTTATGGCCGGCTCAGCCTGCTCCGAGGGCAGGGCTGGCGCAGCATGTGGTGCCGGGGATCGAACTGCGGTCCCTGAAGCTGCCCAAGCTTGCCCAAGCTTTCCCAAGCAGGCGCTTTAGACCACTGAGCCATCCCACCGGGTCCCATGCCGTGTTTCTTTCTATTCCTTATGTAAATACACACTTATTTTACACAACTGGAGTCATACCAATGAGATTTTAAATATTATATCATTCTGCTAAAAATTTATACATTTCCACTAAGATATCACCCATATCTTTTTTTTTTTTTTTTGTCTTTTTGAGACAGGGTCTCTCTCACAGGCTGGCCTTGAGCTCACTTTTGTAGCCCGGCTGGTCTTGAACTCACATCCATCCTCCTCCCTCAGCCTCCCAAGTGCTGGGATTACAGGCATGTGCTACCACACCTGGCCTTCACCCATATCAATTTTTTTTTTTTTTTTTTTTGCTTTTTGAGACAGGGTCTCACTGTGCAGTTCAGGCTAGCCTTGAGCTCACTTTTGTAGCCCAGGCTGGTCTCGAACTCACAATGATCCTCCTGCCTCAGCCTCCCAAGTGCTGGGACTACAGGCGTGAGCCACCACGCCCGGCATACCCATATCAATTTATTTCCTTTCTTTCTTTCTTTCTTTCTTTCTTTCTTTCTTTCTTTCTTTCTTTCTTTCTTTCTTTCTTTCTTTCTTTCTTTCTTTCTTTCTTTCTCTCTCTCTCTCTCTCTCTCTCTCTCTCTCTCTCTCTCTCTCTCTCTTTCTTTTTTCTTTCTTTCTTTCTTCCTTTTGGAACTGGAGATTGAACTCAGGACCTTACATTTACCAGGCAGGCACTTGTGCCCCTGAGCTATCCTCCTTACCCCAATTTTTTTTAAAGAATTTTTTATTTTATTTTATTATTTTTTAATTTTCTTTTTCTTGTTTCAGAACTTTTGTTTATTTATTTATTTTTATGGCCGGCTCAGCCTGCCCTGAGAGCAGGGCTGGCGCAGCATGTGGTGCCAGGGATCGAACTGTGGTCCCTGCAGCTGCCTAAGCTTTCCTAAGCAGGCACTTTAGACCACTAAGCCATCCTGCCGGGCCCCCTACCCCAATTTTTAAAAAATTTATTTATTTTTGTACAGCTTGGACTCCTAGTGATCCTCCCATCTCATCCTCCCCAATGCTGGGACCTGGTTGCAGTGGCTGGCATAGCATATAGTATGGGGGATCAAACCTAAGTCTTTGCACTTGCCAGGCAGGAGCTTAGACTGCCGAGCTATCTCCCAGGAGCCCATATCAATTTCTTACACCCATATCAAGATTCCATTTCACTCACATACTTCTCCAATCTGTGTATAATTCTCCATTCTTGATTTCACTACTGTCAGGTACTTGGGTAGATTTTTATTTCCTTGTTATTATAAATGACAAGCATGTTTTTGTGTAAAGATCTACTTGGGTTTTGTTTTGGGACAGAGTCTTGCTCCTGTAGCTCAGGATGGCCTTGAACTCACTATGTAGCGCACAGGTTGGCCTCAAACTCACAGTGATCCCTTTGCCTCAGCTTCCCAAGTGCTGGAATTGCAGATGTGTACCGCCATGCACCATGACCAGCAGGCTATTTGGCCTTTTGCTCCTTTTTTTTTTTTCTTCAGGAGATGGCTGTTTTTCCTTTTCTCCAACAGATTAGGGACTACGCAATTATGAGCAAAACTACAGTACAAATGGTATATGATCAGCCTCTTTCTTCAGATGATTTTCATAGACTTCCACACCACTGAACAGCGCTCAAGGGCACCTGCGAAAATGAACAAATGCGCCTATCTGCCCACTGTGGCAGATTTGGGCTGAAAGGACACAGGCATTGCAGAGCATTAATTAATTAATTAATTAATTAACTATATATTTAGCACAGGATCTACAGGGTCTCATTGCACAGGTCAGACTCATAGTGATCCTCCTGTTTCCTGCCTCCCAAGTGCTGGGATTACAGGCACACGCCACAGCACCTGGACTCCATTGCTGGCTCAGTGTGCTCGAGAGAGAGGCCAGTGCGGCTGGTGGCTATGGGAACTGAACCCTGGCCCCTGTGCTTCTCTAAGCAATGGTTTAGTCCACTGAGCTATACTGCCGTCCCTAGGTTTGGCTTTTTTTAAAAAATCTTTCTTTCTTTCTTTCTTTCTTTCTTTCTTTCTTTCTTTCTTTCTTTCTTTCTTTCTTTCTTTCTTTCTTTCTTTCTTTCTTTCTTTCTTTCTGTTATGGCTGGCTTAGCCTGCCCTGTGGGTGGAGCTGGCGCAGCATGTGGTGCTGGAGATTGAACCTTGGCCCCTCCGTCCCTGAAGTTGCCTAAGTTTGCCTAAGCAGGTGCTTTAGACCACTGAGCTATCTTGCTGAACCCTAGGCTTGGCTTTTTTTTTTTTTTTTTGTCTTTTAGAGGCAGGGTCTTGCTATGCAGTTCAGGCTGGCCTTGAGCTCACTTTTGTAGCCCAGGCTGGTCTCGAACTCACATCAATCCTCCTGCCTCAGCCTCCCAAGTGCTGGGATTATAGGCATGAGCCACCACGCCCGGCGTGGCTTGGCTTTTTAAAAGCATTTTTCCCCCAATTTTTATTTACTTTTACTAGGATTTATTTGCAGTACATAATGATTACATTCCTTGTGGGAAGTTGGTACATCCAGCTTTTTAAAGAAAATATTGAATTAATTACTGAATGCTCTTGGGGACTGAACCTTTGAAGGGGCCTACCTTTATTGAAAAAAATTGTGAGGCCGAATCTCACTGAGTCTCTAGGTGCCAGGAGATTGGTTTGGAGACTTAATTCTCCTGCTTCAGCCTTTGGAGCTGCAGGGATGGCGATTGTGCACTGCTGTACGTAGATTGTGTAAGACTTTTAAGAATCTAAGGCTTAGCCGGGCGTGGTGGCTCACGTCTGTAATCCCAGCACTTGGGAGGCTGAGGCAGGAGGATTGGTGCGAGTTCAAGATCAGCTGGGCGACAAAAGTGAACTCAAAGCCAGCCTCAACTGCGTAGTGAGATGTCAGGGAGATAGCTCAGCAGCATAAGCGCCTGCCTGTCAAGAACACGGTCCTGAGTTCGATTCCAGCAACAGCAAAAAAAAAAAAAAAAAAAAAAAAAGTAAATAAGGCTCTTACTAGATTTTGACCAAAGGACTTATTGAAATATCTGAGGCCACCTGTTTGAAATGCAAGCTTCCAGAGAGACAATGACCATTTTCCACTTGGAAATGTCCTCAATTTTCTGTATCCTACTGGCATCCTGCTTCTAACTACAAAACTACCTCATGTCACAGACAGGAGGGGCTTATTTTTTTTTTTCCTTGTAGAATGCCAGTTAACTAACATGGATGGTCATCTCAGTGAGTTGGGGAGCTTGGGGTGCAGTAAACAGCGAAGCCAGGAGCTCTTCCTGCCGGACTATTGCTCATCCCGAGAACATGAATCTGATGGGTTGAGCCTCTTTGGCTGAAGACAGGGCCAAGATGTCTATCTGCAATCTCTTAGCAGGTCGTCTTGAATGCGTATCATATTCTGGTTTAATTCTTACTCAAAAAGCAAGCACATTTTCTTTGCTTACTACCTTTATGGAAAGTTTGCCTGTTTAATTCTGTTACCTGGACAATGTATATTGACATTTCTGTATTTGTGCATCCAATTGCTTTATTGCATGCCTATCCTCTTGTAGCTTAGAATGAACAGTAACAAAGGGACTGTTTCTGAGTCCTATTCTCAGTGCCTAGAGGCAGTGTTCCCTATAAAAGTCCAGATGATGTTTCCTTCTTTTCCTTCTTTCTGATATGCTCCAAGCTTCACTAGTGTCATAGTAACACAGCTCTTTTCCCGGCTTCAGGAAACAGACTTGTGCACTTCAGCCAGACTCTACTAGGCAGAAATTTCAGGGCCATAAGGCTTTATGTGTCTTCATTACCACCAGTAACAGCTCTGGCCCTAATTACCCATAGGGTGGTGTTGTAATGAGATAACAACTCAAGTATGATGAGTGCCTCTGCTCTGGCCAAAGGGAAGTGGACCTCAGGATCTAATGGCTCTTCAGAATCAAGATTTAGTGGCACCACCCCTCCTCCTCGGCAACTGAGAATGAAAGCATTTGGTAGCTGCGGTATCCATTGCTGACCAGCTGACACAGAAATGGAGAGCCAGAATCAGTTCCTTTGGGCCAACCTGGCACTAATTAGAACCCTTGCTGCCTTTTATAGGCGCCAGGGTGACACTAAGTGCTAGAAATGCTCCTCCACCCTGGGCGTGGGCCTTGGACTGGCAAGTGGAGGAGATCTAGGAACAGACCCAGCCCCACAGAAGACTGCCTTCTGTCTGCTCTTCTGTGTGTGTGTGTGGGAGAGGTTAAGACTGGGTCTTACTACTAGTTCAGGCTGGCCTTGAACTTGCCACATAGCCTGGCGGGCCTGAAACGCCAAGCAATCCTCTTTTCTGAGCTCCCCAAGGTGCGAATTCATCACAGAGAGTGGGTCTGTGTCCACAACACATCTGAATTCTTTTCCCTTCCCCTTCCCCACCCTTGCCCCTTGGTCCTCTATGGTTGCAAAAGATCTACCTACCTACTTGCTATTATCTTTTAGTTTTTCTCTTTAATTTATTTATATCTTGGCTTTCTCATATAAGAGAAATCATGCCTCAATGCATTCTTATTGAATGGATTATGGGATACTGAAAATAAAATAGTTGATTAGTGTATAAAGTATTGCCCTCCCCACAATGCACTTGCATAAGGACAGGAAGACGTTATCACAATGGAAAAGAATGCTTCTGATTTCTTTTTCTTAGAGTCCTGACATGGGGTTAATTGTGTGCAAGAGACTGGATGTGTCAGGTGAGACCCTAAGATCAGGGCAGAGAATGGTGGGAGTTTAGTGTGGGCAAGAGCTGCTCTCCACCAACAACTCCCATCAACTTGTCTACACCTCATCCCCTTTCTTTACTATTGTCGCCTCCTGTGGCTGTCAGAGATAGGAGGGCTGAACCATGCTCCAGGGGCACCTGGGTGCCCCTGACATGGGTGAGCCAGCAGCCCCGTGGCTCAGCACGTTCCTCACTGCGTCAGGTGCATCAGCAGAAACAGCCGTCACCCACTATGGGAGGACAAAGCATAAGAATTTAGCAGTCAGTGTCCACCTGCCCTGTGCAGGCCTGGGGTGAGGGAGATTGGTGCCCTGCAGGTGGGCTGCCCCGAACCTCTGTTGCAGGTAGACAGGGAACCCGCAAATGACTCACAGAGTTGCTCTCATTGTCTGTGAAGCCAGTTCTGGCTCAGTCTCTGCAGAGTCAGCTGCTGTGTGTCCTCCAGCTTGAATTTCTAAATTTCTACTTTATGAATGTGATATGTACATATTAAAAAAAAATCAAACCACACAGGCGATCTTGTGATGGTTCACCCTGGTTCATCCTTTCTCACACTCAGCTCAGTTCTACTCTCTGGAGACAATCTCCTCCATTCGCGCCAAGTTTTATTACAGCAGTTACTTCAGCAAATTCTATGCTATTTTTTCACTGTTTATTCATTGATTAATTTTAGCCAGTATCTGTAAAAAGGAGGGATTTGCCTCTGTTCTGCCTCATTTTTTTCTCCCTTGGTTTTGAGTTGGGCTTTATGGTTTCAATAATGTACAAACCTTTACCTCTTTTTATTCTGAATTCAGATTCAACACATTTCCTCTTGTGGTGGAGCTATTCCACGTCTGTTCCTTTTCCTTCCACCTCTTCACCTTGGCTTTCAGACATAAGCCTAACTTCTTTCTTTCTTTCTTTCTTTCTTTCTTTCTTTCTTTCTTTCTTTCTTTCTTTCTTTCTTTCTTTCTTTCTTCTTTCTTTATTTGTTGCTTTGCCTTTTGGGGACAGAGTCTCACTATGTAGTTCAGGCTGGCCCTGAGCTCACTTTCTAGCCCAGGTTGGTTTTGAACTTGCAATAAACCTCCTGGCTCAGCCTCTCAAGTGCTGGGATAATAGGGGTGTACCACTATTCCTAGCTGTTCTTTTTTTTTTTTTTTTTTTCAGAATTGGGGATTAAACTCAGGTCCTTGCCTTTGCCAGGCAAGTGCTTATTGTACTGAGTTATCTTCCCAGCCCCTCTTATTCTTTTAAAAAAGATTTTCTTAATCAAAAACTTATAAAAAATTTTATAGAGCCAACAAAGCTTGTAAAAGTCAGTATGGGGATTTTTCACAGATTAACCAGAGCAAGCAATCCAGAGATGGGTCCCTCTTGTCCTGTGGCATCTGTTTACCCTTCGAGAATGCTTGCCAACGCGCCAAAGGTGGCTCCACACCTCCACCTTCTGCACACAAGCCTATAATGACACCTTTCCTGTCATGTGACATAGCTTCCCAGTGACATGGCGTGTGGCTCAACGACAAGACCCTAGCCCCCCTCTCTGCATCCTGTGACTTACCAGATGTCACATGCAGGGAGCAGATTTGGCTGGAGAATGATGTATTCTCTGTTGCATATTTTATGTAGGTAGACTGTTTATTGTTTGAAGGGTGAGTATGGCTGTGCATGTGTGCGTCTCTGAACTTCTTCCTCCTGAGGGTGAGGACAAAGTAGCTCTATGGAGAGAGGGCCTCCCATGGCAGGAGACTGCCCTTCTGGTGGCCAGCACAAACACCAGCTCCTCAGTTCTGGGAGGGCTACTTGCTGTCACCATGGTCTGCTTTTCTTTGGAAGTTGTTCTGACTGTCCAGCTGCTCAGAGTCATTGCAAAGAAAACCGGAGGCAACTCTGAAATCTCCACCATGGAGGGAAGATCCTGACCTCTTTGCAAACACTAACATTTCGGTTTGCATAGGGACCTTCCCAGGGCTCTCTTGTTGGGCTTTATTTATATGCAAGATGACTCACAGGAGAAATCCCAAAGCCAAGGAAGGCTATGGGCTCTGCTACTTTCCCTCGGGCTTTCCTATCTGAGTGCCCACGGTGTCTGGCTGCCAGCCTCTCTGCATCATTTATGCCACAGGACTTGTGCCGGCCACCATAGTCCTCTGTGTGTACCCAGCCGGTAGACCAGAGGTGTCTGGCAACCGATGTCCTCACCACCCGGCTCCTACATCAATGGTGCATGAGGACTGAGGTATAAACAGCATCTTCCTGGCCCCTGGGGGCTCAGAGTTCCACATGGAGATTAAGTTGCTATTACACAAGTAATGACTGGGGCAACAACTGATGTGGCTTCAGTATGTCCTCCAGAAGTTCATGCACTGGAAACTTATCCCCAGATGGTATGGTGGTGCAGCCTTTAGGGGTTAATGGGCTTAGATCAGGTCAGGGACCCCTAGGATGCCACTGGTGGCTGTAAGATGCCAGAGAGAGACCCACGCTCATGTGCTTGTGCCACCTTGCCATGGTGCCACCGCCATGCACTGTGCAGTGAGGCCCGTCACTGGAGGCATGGTCATCCCTCCGAGCTTCCTGGAGAGTCCAGGGAATCGTCTTTCTTTGCAAATCACTCAGTTCCAAGTGTTTTGTGATAGCCACAGAAAACAGACTAAGATGATAACACACCCTTATTGCCTGCCCTGCCCTCCAACTTTTTTTTTTTTTTTTTTTTTTTTTGTGGGACTGGGTCTTGAACTCACGACCTTGCACTTGCCAGGCAGGCACTTGTGCCACTTGTGCCAGGCTGGGAGTTATCTTCCCAGCCCCCTCCCTCCCCTTCTCATCCTCTCGTGCCCTCCTCTGTTTTCTGGGATCTCTTCCTAAGCTGAGCATTTATACTCAGTGCCGGGTCTTGAGGGCGTCTGGGTAATATTCTCACACAACCAATGAGGCGGCTGTATGCCCTTGCCTCCAGATGTCTCCTGCTAGGGACTTACGCTGCTTCCTGGTGTGAGCTGTGCAGCAAACGCAGACAGGCCACGGGGAGAGGGCAGCACCACCTGGGTGGCGGACCTTTAAACGGCTGCCAGTGTAGGCGCGTTCACTTGACAAGACAAGCCGGATTTCTCTGAGCGTCAGGAAGCAGGTTGCCCAAGTCCACAGCTAAATGTCGAGAGCAAGCGAGCTTGTAGTTTGCTCCTCCCTTGACCCCAGAGGCTCGTGGGGGACGGCAAGGGTTTTAATGTGATTTCTGCAATGTGTTTAATTTTCCAAGAGAGCAGCTTAGGCCCTGGGAGATGCTATTAATATAATTTTGTAATAGCAGAGCTTCCTATTGCCTAATCTCGTTAGCTCTGTTTTATGCACAGGAAAGGGTAAAAGCTGAGCTTGTGATTTGGTAATTGTGAATGCATAATTTCTGAGCACTTAGGGTGTAGAATAAAGAAGTTTTTCTGTATGTGCAAAGAGGAGGCCCAGAACTTCAGACAGGACCATTTATTGGAATGAAATAGGGACGTGCCTGTTCTCAGAGCAACCACCATAAAACACCACAGGGAGGTGAAGGCGAGGAGCTGAGCTCCACTCTTCCTTCTGGCTCACCTAATAAATAAGATGTCAGACGCGCTTCACAGCCAGGCGCCATCCGAGCTGGTACTTTTTCTTAGTTTTGTCCATCCACTCAACAACTAGGAACTGGGCGTGTGCGACGTGTCAGGCGCTGTTGTGGGCATGAAGATTCAGGGGTGGGCAAAAGAGAAGAAATCTCGGCTCTCCTAAAGCTCATACTCAGGTGAACAGAAAGATGAGAACCACACACACAGTCCGTCAGGTCGTTTTAAGCGCTATGTGGACTAATAAATTGCGGAAGGGAACAGCTGCTACTTCGAAGCTGGTGGCCAGGGAGCGTTTCCCTGAACCCGCGGAGTGGGCAGGAGACGAAGCTGAGATGGGGCCTGCCGGGAGGAGGCCCAGGCCAAGCGGGAGAAGGGAGGGAGCTGGGAGGGAAGATGAGCTTCAGGAGAGCCGAGATTGCATCTCTTTTATCCACCCCTGAATCTTCACGCGCAGAACAGCACCTGACACGTCATACAGGCCCAGTTCATAGTTGCTGAATGAATGGACAAAACTACCAAAAAGCACCCGCTTGGATAGCGCCCGGCTGTGAAGCTGCGTCTGTCACCTTATGTACTAGGAGGTAGCCCGGGAGAGCAGACTGCTAGGAGCGGGGAGGATGGGAGATTACTGTGGAACTCTGGGGCCACGGTGGGGCATTTTGAATTCCTTTTTTTGACAGAGTTTTGCTATGTAGTTCAGGCTGGCCTCTAATTCACAACCGTTCTCCTGCTTCAGCCTCCTGGGTGCTGGGAGCACCGGCCTGCACCATCACACCATGCTTCAATTTATTCTCAAAGCAAGGAGAAGTCATGAAAGGTAGGAAAAAAGGGAGGTGACTAGAATTAGGATTCAAAAGCTCACTGGGGTGAGAGTAACAAGACTGCAGGGCAGAGTGCCGAGGCAGGGAACGGGGAGGCAACCACAGCGCCCTCTGGGGGACAGGCGGTGCTGGCTTAGAACAGACTTGGGCGGCGGCGTTGGGAGGGAGTCAAGGGCGAGGTGAACATTTGTGGCTCTGGAATAAGGGGAGCGTGCGTGTGTGTGTGTGCGTATAAGGACAGCTAACGAGGTTTTGTTCCGTGCAGACCAGCGAGGCGCTGCTTGGAGAAAGTGAACTGCCCAAGTGTGGACGCAGAGCGGAGCCATGCACGCCAAGGCGTGGCGCTTACTGCGGGGAGACTGGAGCGCACATTCGGGTGTCACCCGTGATGCCGAGAGTATTTGTGAGCCGGAGCCCGGAAGCGCCTCCGAGGGGCTGCGGACAGAGAAGGGAACAGCCCATGGCCGTGTCCTTACGGAAGCCACCCGTGGAGGAGAAACGCCTTGGGGATGGCACGGCAGAATGAGGGCTCCGACCCCTTCCTACCACAGGCAGCGTTACCCCCTCAGCAGATGAAATCGTCTTGGGCACGGTGGGCGCCGGGCCGGGTCCTTTCCCTATGCTGTCAGCTCCTGAATGGACCACTCCCCCTTCCCCCTGTTTAGCGTTTTCCTCTCCCTCCCAGTCGGCACCCTGGCTTCACGAAGCGGGTCCCCCCCCCCCCCCCCCCGTACATCCATCCGCAACTTCCACTAATTGGAAACTTATTTAGGCTTGCAGAATGTCAGAATGTAAATTCTCCTGGACGGGGATTATTGTTCACAGTTCAGTATAAATCGCTTGAATCAGATAAGCAGCCAATTTTCCTCCTAACAGCTGGCTGGACTCAGTCGGTACTACACTGTATTAAACACACACACACACACACACACACACACACACACACAGAATATAGGCCACATTCTCGGGCTTCATCACGCATAAGTTCATTTAGAAAACTCATTGAATGCCACCTCCCAGCTCTGCCCCGCCTTTCTACGCGGGGGGCGGGGGGCGTCCAGGAGATTCTGGCTGGGGCTGGTGAGGGTAGAGAGGTCTGCAGAGAAGCTGGGGATCACAGGGCATCTCCGAGGCGCGCCTGCCTAGCAGGCTGCAAAATCAAGACCTTCCTGAGACAGGTCCTCTGGTGTAGCCCAAGCTGGCTCGAACTGGCAGACGGCGAAGCTCCTGCTCCAGTCTCCCGCGGGCTGGGCTAACGGGCGTGCATTGCCACGCCCGCAAGGCTTTTGAACTGAGAGCATGGGCAAGTAGACCCCAGGGGACCCGGGTCCCGGACAGAGCCCGGGACAGGTAGGGGCAGCGACCTGCGCTGCGCTCCCTCCCGGCTGCAGGGGCGCCCTGCGAAACCCAGCTCTCCCCACGCCCAGCCCTGGGGTCAGGCCTTCCGCCCGGTCCCACTTGGCCGGAGAACGCAGCCTTCCTCACCGGCGAGAGGGCTTTGTCCTGGTTTTAAGCGAGGCAGGCGGCTCCTTAGCGAAGGCGGGCAAGTGCCCGGCGGAAGCGGCGCAGCCAAGGAGCTGTGCGCTGGCTGTGCGCACAGGCGGCGACCAGGGCTCCGCCGCCCTCCGAGTGTGCCGCCTTGGCGCCCCCTAGCGGCCTCAAGGAGGGCCGCAATCAATGCACCGGTCCCAGCCCCTAGAGGGAGTGTAAAAGATTGTTAAACGTCTGATCAAACATGCACATATCACTCCTTAGATTCGCCTTGTTCTAGGAGACTCCCATGAGAGCCGTGCCCTCAGCTTCTGCCTCGGCAACACACCACACACCAATTCCCACTTAACAAACCATAGCCTGGTAACCAGAGCCCAGGAGAGACCTGGCTTCATTTTCATTAATGAGTACGGAAAAAGCCCCGGGCCTCTCCTAGGCCTGGTTCTATTTTTAACCGTCTGTCTGCCAAAGCAGGAGCACGCCAAGAATAGAATTCTTTGTGAAGCAATTCACCGTGCACGCAGCTGCCACCAGAAAGCTTAATGGAAGCTTCATCCAAGATGAAACACCTTCAAGAAACACATTGTTTCAAGTGACTATTCACGTCCATGTTTCAAGAGCCCTCCAGCAGGGGTCCTCTGATATAAACCTTGGAAGCACGAGCGCTATTAGAAGGTTGTGCAGCGATCGCTCCAAAACTACTCTGTCATGACCTCGGCCAGGGTTAGAAAATGCTCTGAGAGTTCTTTTCTCCACACTTCAGAGCCCTTTGGTCCTTCTTCGTCTTATCTCAAGTACTTTCTACATACGAAGTATGTCTTCATCTCTGTACTAAGTATTTGATCACATGGTGGTGGTCGACAATATTTGAAATAAATGCAACCTTTCTGCCTCTTATTGCAAGAATATTTTGTTTTTGTTTGTTTATCATGTAATTTAAGGAACTTTAAGAGGCTGTTGAAATCTGACACACGTCTGCTTGTAGCCACTCGCGTTTTCATCACCATCAAGCACACCTGAGACCTTGAAGGTCTGGGTTAGGATAGTGGGAGGTCGTTGGGGATTATCTAGCAGGAATGTCATAAACTACCCTCAGCTGGGCAATATTTACTCTGAATTCACCCCGCTGACTCTAATAACCTGGAGGGACTCAGGCTGGCCTGCTGCAGGGAGGACAGCAGACCTGGCTTGGGTTAGGATGAGGGGAAGGTGGCCAGAGGGTTTGGGGACAAGCAAGGCAGGACCCAGCAGCCCTGACAAGGAGGCCAGGAAAGAAATAGAGACAATTCTTGCCAGCTCATGCTTATGGAGAACGAGTGTTTTGTCTTGCAAACAGGAAGGATAATTTATTTAACTTTATCTTCTGCCAGAACACTAGGGCAGCTGGGCGTGGTGGCACAGGAATGTAATATCAGCACCCCAGAGGCTGAAGCAAGGAGGATTGCTGTGAGTTGGAGTCCCACCCGGGCTACAAAGTGAGTCCAAAGGCAGCCTGAACTGAATAGTGAACCCCTGCCTCAAAAATGCAAAAACAAAACAAACCAAAGTAGAACCACCAGGGAGCTGAGTCTTGATGTTGAGGATTTGAGTGACTAATGAGGCTCTGATAGTCTCTCCCTCTCTGAACATATTTATTAAGGGAAAGAAAGCTCCTGCCTGAGAGAGGGATAGGAGGGGTGTCCTGAGTGGGTGGTCCCCTCTGATAACCTCTTGACACTCAGTTCGTTGAAGAGGAGAAGGAAAAGCCTCCTCCAGAAAAGGCTTCCTTTTAGGCACCAAAACACTGTGGGCAGAAAGACATTTTTTGAAAATCTTTCCCACCTCTTTGTATGTGAGTCAAGTATTACAGTAAATAAATTATGTTGCAATTAAGTGCAATTGTGAATTGTGGTAGTAAGAGGAAATGATCTCCAGTAGTTCACTGGCATCAGCCGTGATGTGTCCAAGTTAATTTAATATCCAGAGTAAGTTAATAATTTGAACATTCTAATAATAAAGAGAATTAGAGAAACGAGCCTGGAGCAGCTGCCAGCTCTAGATAGCTGACATTTCCTGGGAGTTCCACTGCACACCTGGGCTCACCTGGTCACCCAAAGGCTGTGCTTACATCAGGGTGGGAAGATCCTGGCGCAGTTTTGGTAGGGATTCCAGAATGCACGGTGATGGACTCTTCCTCCCCGCTGCCTTCCTCCCTGCCTTCTCCCCATGAAAGTACCATTGGCTTCTCCATAGCCTGCACAGGACCATGCAGCCTCACTCCTGAAAGTCTTGCATGGGCCTGGCCTGCCCTTTAGCTTCCCCAGTCTGCTCAGGGAGCATAGGGAGAGGCAGTTTGTTGCGCACAGGACATCCCTTTGCAAATCTGAGCCTAAAAATGAACATACTGGTTTCTTTCTTTCTTCTTTTTTTTAATTTTAATTTTAATTTTTTATTTTTTATGGGACAGGGATTCTAACTCACAGCCTTGCACTTGCCAGGCAGGCACTTGTGCCACGGAGCTATTTCCCCAGCCCCAACATACTGGTTTCTGTTGTTGCTATTTTTTTTTTTTCCTCAGTAGACTCTTCAGTTTTTTTTTTCTTCAGTTTTTCTTTTAAAATAATCTTATGGCTTGTTTACTGGACATGTTTAGGAAGCTGAGCTGTAATCCAAATAAACCTGACCTAAATACATATGTACACACACACACACACACACACACACATACTGCCTCCTTCTGAAAAGTCTAAAGCAGTCCACGAAAGCATCGCCCCATGTTGGCAGAGTATCTGAGTGGCAGCGAAGCAAGCCCATTAGCTGAGCCTCACCCTCCTTGTCCTGGCCTCTTTGCATCGGCCGTCAGGAAGCCTCTTCCCATTGGACCCAGCCTCCCACAGCAGCCTCAGCCACGGACTCATCAGCAGTGCTGCACGCATGATCCAGCTGCTGCTGAAAGTAGCACCTATGTGTCCGTGAGGCCTGGGGAGGGCATCTAGACATGAGCCATACCAGCGCCCCCAAGTGTAACCGAGGGAAGTTTAGGGAAGCAGCTATTCACAAGGAGCTCTAACAACTATTAGGCAAGATGAGGCCTCCCTGCTCCACAATGGAGGAGCCCTGACAAGAGTTCCAGGGAGTGGAAGCCGGAAGCCAGAAGCTGGAAGCTGTGCGCACTCTTGCCATGGCTTTCTGCAAAAGATGGAAGCCACCTGCCTGCCGCCCTGGAGAGACAACACCCGCTGGGCTCTCTCTCTGCTCCTGTGCTCCTGCCTGTTTTCGCGCTGGGCCAGGGCGATGGACAGAGGAGCCCTCATGGGGCTGAGAGCCAGGAGATAATCAGAACATATCAAACAATGCTTAATGAATTTCAAGTCTTCCTCATTCCTGGGGCTGAGAGTGCTGCTGGACGCACAAGTTCGAGGCTCCCTAGGCTACACCTAGTGAGACCCTGCCTCAAAACAAAACAAAGAAACACCTCCCCATGAGGAAAAGTGACTCAATAGACTTCCCAAGGACATGTAAATTATACGCCATAGAGTCTAAGAACCCAACCTAAATCACTAATACGCCCCTTTGATTTTTTTGTTGTGGTCGGCTCAGCCCACCCTGGGGTTGGGGCTGGCGTGACGTGTGGTGTCGGGCATCCTGGTCCCTGCATGCATCCCTAGGCAGTGCTTTAGACCGTTGAGCTATCTCGCCAGGCCCTCTCTTTCCTGTCTTTTTTTCATACTAAAATACAGTTTATGCAGCAAATACAAATTAAAAATGTATGGCTTATATTGAAAAAAATTGTTAGCAACAGTGATATATAGGATTCTCCTACAGTAAGTGTTATCTTTATGTTTTCCTTTCATTTATTTATTTATTTTTGGCCAGCTCAGCAGGGCTGGTGCAGCATGGGGTGCCGGGGATCCAACAGTGGTCCCCAACACCTACCCAAGCTTGTCTACGCAGGTGCTTTAGACTGCTGAGCTATCCTGCGGCCCTCTTCACTGCATGTGACTGTAGCAAGCACAGCTTGTGAAGGAAAAGTCTGTGACAGCACTGCCTGGATAGCTGTATTGCTAAAAATGCTGTCCGGAAGCAAAGTGATTCCAAGCGAAGAAGGTTAAGTTTTCCTGCCTACGTCTTAGCCTGCTTAGCCTGGGTTCCTAGCACACTCTGTGACAACCCCCCCCCCCCCCCCCCCGGTCAGATCAGGAGACAAAGGAGCTGTTTTAGCTACTTGATTTAATTTTGCTTGTTTTCAGCAAAAACAAAGAGAGATGCTGGATGAAAAGGACATTCCATGCGCGAGCTTGGAATTTCTTCTATAAATACTATACATTGCAGAACGTTTGTTTTTATGAAGAGGCTGCAAAAAAGGAAATGAATGTGGCAAGGTGGGGTAGACCCTTGGGTCCATTCTCAGGGCCACCTTTAGGGTGGGGTCCATCCAGGGAGCCTACCGGTCTGTCCAGCTCTTGGCACATGCATGAACCCCCAGGATCTTATCAGTCTCTTTTGTTAGTGGTAAAATGTTTGATCAGCCTTAGGTAAACAGAAACTTAGCAAATCATTAGTTTGACTTCAGAGTTGTAGCGAACGTATTGCTATAACCACAGCCCATAGAGCCTACTCATTATCTAGCACTACATCATTTAATAATTCTTCCTCTGCGTATTAGGCAAGGAGACTCTATGTGCGCGAGGACCACTAGAGTGAGCATCTTCATTGGGCATCAGATTCTTCTGTGAATTTTCCATTACCTAAAAATGATTTATGTAAGTTTTTATATGAAGTCTGAATATAATCCTTTGTGAATTAAATATTTACAAAAATATCTTCTCCAAGACTATGGGCTATTAAAAAGAAAGACTATGGGCTATTAAGTCGGTTTAATTTTTGATCACATAGAAACTTAATAATTTAATGTAGTTAAATCCATCATGATCTTGCTTATGGCTTGTGTTTTATTAAGGAAAACATATGCACACACAGATTGCATACATTTATAGGTATCATGGATATACAATAGTCAGTATTTTTTTTTTTTTTCTAGAAGATTTAAAGTTTTGTTCGCTACATTCTATTTTTTAAAAAACAAGAACACCAAAGTGAGTCCTTAATAGGCCCTGCACTGCCACACAGGGACCTGTGTGGGGAGCCTTCCTAGATGAACCCTGGAAAATGTCTGGGGAGAGCTGCTCATGTAGCAGCTGTGGGCCTGCATCTGTGAGTGGCAGGGCTGAAGTCATGGAATCTTCTGGAAGGCTTTGCTGGGGTGTGGCATGTGCAGATACAGATCTCAGATGCTTCAGCTTCCTGATCTTAGCCACACCATGCTTTTGTGTGTGGTATAAAGTATACACCCAATTTAGTGTTTTTCTTTTTAATTATGAATAATGAAAAGTTCATCTTTTAAACAAGGTTGTATCATGCCACTTATGTCATATCCCAAATATTTCTAAAAATATATGTTTTGGGCTTCTAGTCTATCTCAGTCTAATAAGGTAAAAAGCAGGGACCCAGCAGGATGGCTCAGTGGTCTAAAGCGCCTGCTTAGGAAAGCTTGGGCGGCTTCAGGGACCATGGTTTGATCCCGGGCACCACATGCTGCACCAACCCTGCCCTCGGGGTAGGCTGAGCCTGCCATAAAAATAAATAAACAAAAGTTCTGAAACAAGAAAAAAATAAAATAAAATAAATTAAAAAAAAAAAAGGTAAAAAGCAGTTTTGGCTGTTTTGGGGCTTTCATTCTTTCTGAATTTAAGATCAGATAGAATTGTATCTGTAGAGTCCTAATTTAGAGAGAACTGATATATATATATATATATATATATATATAATTTTTAAGAAAACATATCTAGGTTTTTTTTTTCTTATTTCCAAACTTTTGTTTGTTTATTTATTTATTTATTTTTATGGTCGGCTCAGCCTGCCCTCAGGGCTGGTGCAGCATGTGGTGCCGGCGATCAAACTGAGGTTCCTGCAACTGCCCAAGCTTTCCTAAGCAGGCGCTTTAGACCACTGAGCCATCCTGCCAGGCTCCCTGAACTCACTTTTGTAGCCCAGGTTGGTCTCAAACTCACACTGATCCTCCTGCCTCAGCCTCCTGAGTGCCGGGATTACAGACATGCATCACTAAACCTGGCTTACATTTCTAATTTATTTTCTGGAGTGGTTATTTTGGTGAGAAGCTCTAGTATAGTGTCTAGTGCCTGAGTGGTGGAAATTTTCTTTTCTGTTCCTGATTAATGTTTACCATTTGTAACAGTGTCTGGCAAAGCTTTGTTGGCATCCATAATAGTCAAGGAAGCTGCCCTGTATTTTAAGTTTCCTCAGTGGTAGCCTAATTAGCATCTCGAAAATTGGAGTACAATAAACAAAGCCCAAGGACAGCTATGGTCTGTTACTGAAGAACCCAGAAAGCTGGGATAGGGGAATCCCAGAAAGCTGGGACTGCAGCTGATAGATAGCAGCTTCACCTGTGGGCTCACTGTTTGTTGCTTTCTCCCTTCCTTGGAATGTTAATGGTTAACATTTGTGTGGACCTAGTAATGGGGAAAAGGCGGAAGTAAGTAGACGTCATGGTCACATCAGTGACTATGCACATGGTCCTCCTTTACTAAAGTGATTATGCACGAAATCATGTTCACTAGCCCGAAATAAAGCTGAGTTGCTTTTGGGGTTCTGTGCTCACTGAGGGACAAATCTCAGTGAGTCCTCTGAGCCACCTCCATTGGGTCTTCTCGTCCTTTCTTTCAGCACCGACTCAACATACAACGCTCAGTTAAAGGTTTTTTCCCTCAAATTTCTGAATGCTTGTTGCCTGTTGTTATAAGAAACGACCTTCCATTTTTCATTTTTAATGTGTTAATTCCTAAGTGGGAGCCGATCTGGGTGTAAGTAAGGATGTGTGGTGGGAGGAGAGATCCGAAGAAAGCTGGAATTCCCATATCCATGGGCCTTTGGAACTTTCCTTGGCTCTCTGCCCCCTCCTCCAAAGGTCCTCTCCATCTTCTGCAGCTCAGAGAGTTGGAGAAGTCCCCACCCATTTGTGTTGGTTCAGCATTCGGTGGTGTAGTCGACAGTATATGCTATGGATGCTGCATAATGTGGAGCTGTAAGAGCCTAGGCCTTCTTTCCTGGACATCCCTGAGAACATGACCATGGGATCCATTTTGATGAGTTTCCTGGTCCTGGTTGTGCTCAGTGAATCTTCTATATCCTTCCTGAAATCAGCATTGTCAGCCTGAATCAAATACTGTTAAGTTGAGGAGGACCCTTCCTCAACTTGCTCTAGATATTTTACCCTTTCTTTTTTTTGGCAGTCGGCATTGAACCCACGGTCTTCTCAGCCACACCCCCAACTTTTTTGTTTTGAGCCAAGGTATTGTTAAATTTGCTGGCCTGGGTTTAAACTTGTACCTCAAGTTCCTAGAAATCTGGAGTTACAGGCTTGTGCTGTCACACCCGGCTTTAGGTACTGTATCTTCTACAGGAGATTTCATTTGCTTTTTCACAGCATCAGTGCCAGACTGCTTTATCATTTAACTAAAACTTTTGTTCCTGTTTTCACACACCTTCTGACATGGGACCCCTCTGATTGGCCAGTTGGGTATTTTGAGCATGCCCAGTTTCTTACATTGACTTATGTCAGATTGCATTCTGTCAAAATTGCTTCGATCCACATTCTGTCATCAAGTTATGCAATTCTCCATGTGACCTTATCCTTCACAAACTTGGTAAGCTCATGTGGACACAAGTTGGGAATGTCAGACTGTATGGGGCTGAGGATGAAGCCCCAAGCTGGGATAAGCTGATCTGAAGGGCTAGAAGGACAATCTCATCTGTCTAGGGAGCAAATAAAAGCTGGGACATAGATTGAACTCCACAGATTTAGAGTTGGGAGCCATTAATACTTGGGAGGGAATGAGAGGACAAGAATGGAACTGGATAATGTAGAGAGGAAGGGAAACAGCAGAGCAGGAGAAAAAGGTCAGAAAGAGAAGGGGGTAAGAGTTGAAGGAGGCAGAGAAGAGGAAGTCGGGAGAGGTTGGGTGGGAATGGAAAGGGCCTCAGCCTCTGAGATATGTGTTATGGGTGCATGCCACCACTGGAGCTGGCAGAAGGGTTTCCTTTCAAGTTTCTTTTTAAAGCAGCTTCAGGGTCTTAGCAGACTTGAGCAGAAAGCACAGAGAATCCCTCCAACTCTTGTCCCTACCCAAGCACGGCTCTCTCCACTGTCGGTGTCCCCTACTGGTGGCACACTTGCTGTCAAGGATGTGGCTGCCCAGACACACTCTCAGTCACACGCAGTGCATGGGTGAGTTGCTTCCTAACATTATGCATCATGAGGCTTTGGGCACACTTATGACATTTCCACCACTACAACACACCACGGAGTTGGCTGCCCTAAAACTCAACATTCTGCCTATCCATCCCTCTAGTCACACTTTCTTGAATGAAGGAAATACAGTGATTTTTTTCTTAAAAAGAATAAAAACCATGGGAGTAGATGTATACGAAATAGAGTAGATTTTAATTTACTTATTTATATATATTTTTAATGTATTTAGTACAGGGTCTACAGGGTCTCACTACACAGATCAGACTACTCGTAGTGATCTTTCCTGCTTTCCCGCCTCCCAAGCACTGGGATTACAGTGTGTGCCACTACACCCAGTCTCATTGGCTGTTTCAGTGCACCCCGTGGGCAGGGAGCATGCCTGTAATGGCTTGGAGCATATTTATAGAATGAGGAAACAGGCCAGTGAAGAGAAAGCTCTTCATTGTAGGGGAAAAGAAAACGATTGATAGCTGGGTATGGTGGTGGATCCTACAGTCCCAGCACCCTGGGAGGCTGAGGCAAGAGGACTGTTGAGTCATCCCTTAGCAACCTAGTGACTTATTGAGAGCTTGCCTCAAAATAAATAAGGGCTGGAGATGTAGCTCAGTGTGAAGGCCCTAGGTTAAATATCCAATACCACACATTCCTTCTCTCTCTCTCTCTCTCTCTCTCTCTCTCTCTCTCTCTCTCTCTCACATACACACACACACACACACACACACACAAACACACACTCACACACAAACTCCAATCTCTGGGAAACTGGATTAAGAGCTCAGGAGAAAGAGCAAGTGTTGGGATAGGAAAAAACCAAACCAAACCAACCAACCAACCAACCAACCAACCAACCAACTGTTATGGTTTATGTCTAGTTGTCCCCCCAAAGCCTCATGGAGTCATTGGGCGGGGACTTCTAGAGTTTGAGACTTGATCCATGATCCCTGGGATTACAGTATTTAGTACTGATGGGATTATGGGTGGAAGTACTTCTGGGATTATGGGTGTAGCTTAGGGTGGGAGCTAAGGCGGAGAGCCTGAATGTAATATAAAGAGAGACAGAGAGACAGACTGGAGCTCGAGCTGTTGCTGCTGATCTGCTGCCGTGTTGGTTGGCTACCTCTGCCACCATTTTGTTGCTGTTCCGCCGCCGTGAACTGGATGCTCTCCGCCCTGCTCCACTCAGCCTTGGGCCAGCCGAATATGGACTGAAACCTCTACGAACTGTGAGCTAAATAAACCTTTCCTTCCTTCATTTTGAGTGTCGGGTATTTGTCTCGGCAACGATTTAAAAGTAACTAGCCGGGCGTGGTGGCTCACGCCTGTAATCCCAGCACTTGGGAGGCTGAGGCAGGAGGATC
>PVJA010027767.1:0-28265 GCA_004027025.1 Myocastor coypus | reverse complement strand
TTTTTTTTGTTTGTTTGTTTGTTTTTGGCAGAACTGGGGATTGAATTGAGGCCTTTACTCTTTTCAGGCAAGCACTTATTCTATTGAGCTATCTCTCCAACCTCCTTTTAAGTAATTTTTTGGACAGTCTTGCTAAGTTGTTAAATAGATAAACTGATCCTTCCAGGATCTGTGATTATTCCATCTGGGCCCTTTACAGTGCTGGGGTTAGAGTTGTGCACAACCACTCCCAGCCAACAATGCATATCTTAATAAAATATGTACCCAAGTGTCATTAATGTCAAAGGTTTTAAAGCTTGAGACATTAGAATAACAAAAGAGAACTGCAACAATAGCAGGATTACAAGATACACTGACATTTGAATAAACAAGAATATGGTACCTAAATTTTGTGTATTTGCTAAATGATGGACCTAGAATTAAATGCATTATAATGTATTTTATTATTTAGTGAACAACACTAAGTTGTTTTATGATTCACAATTTATTTACCTTATATTTCAAAATATAAGGTAACTTTCCTAAGATTACATAGTAATGATTATGTCTGACTGATTTCTAAATTGCAGCTTGTAAATACAAATACAATTTCGAAAAATGAAGTCTTCTCAGATGGCAAAAGGACATTGATAAACCACATTCATTTATGAAACCCAAAATCTTACCTCTTAAAAGAAGCATTCATTCATCTTACCATAAGAAATTCTCAGTTCCTATTATACAGCAGTAATGAATATGTTCTCAGCCAGATTTAACTCAGTTCATCCCTTTGGTTATTCTCTAAATGAAATTGAATAAAGGTTACAAGGAAGTTAAATACATGAGTGAAATGGGAGCTAACAGGCTAGACTTTCAGTTTTCTGTTAGCTATTATACAAAAGTCAGTGTCTGGTTAATTGCATGGTTTACAATATCTCAATTAAACAATTTTTAAAAAAGTAGATATGTAAGTTTCTTGGTAGAACAAGGATGAACCAGAAATAATTTTATTTCTTTATTTCAATGAGAAAGAAATATCAATGAGACAGTTTCAAAATGGGTCAGTAGGACAGTTACAACAATTAATACATTGTATATTGTTGTCTTCATAGTAGTTATTCAGATGCAGAAATAATACCTTGCCTAAACACTTTTAGCACAAATTTCCTTCTCATTGAATTAAGGCAAAGTAGCTGTATATTATCCTATTTTTTTCACTACAAAATGGTCTTTCATTTATATCCCCTTGTTTGTTTTGTTTTGTCAGAGATGGATATTCTATTGCTATTCAAATATTGTATGTACAATAATTCATCAAAATAACCCAATATAGTCCAATAGTCCATAAGAGTGGGTTATCAGCACAACTGGCAATGTCAGAAGTTGATTTGAGCCTTTACAGCTCAGCATATTAATATAGCTTATTTTTTATACCTCATGGTTAGACTTTTTTGCTGGATGGTTAAGACAAAGTTAAAGCAAGACCTATATAACAAAAAATGTAACTTTTTTATCTAACAAGGTTAGTCAAGTCATCTCAGGATTTACCTTGAAACCATGTACAGCGTTTTGAAGAACTTTAGTCAGTGTCAGCCATCTGGATGAGTCACTGCCATTGCTAGGCCAGTTTGTTCTCTGTGAAAGCCCGAGTGAATGTTTTTTCTCTAGGTGACTCTCCATAGGCACACTATACATCATCAATCACTTCAGAAATAAATTCAAATGGAAGATTAATAATGAAGTTTTTATGTATCCAATATTTTTATATTCTGGACTAAAACATTTTTTGAACAAGTAGCCTGAAATATTATATGAATATTCCTAGCAAAATTAAAGAGTGTTCTTTCGAAGACATCAAATCATTTCTTAAAGTAACAATATTTTCTTATAGCACAAAGTAGTATTGCTTTCAATCCACCATAGAGTTCCGTAATTAATATCAACTTAAAAATTAATAAATTTACTAAGATTAATCCAGGTAGGGATCAGGTTTTCACTTTCATCTTCTGAGATTTCTGATTTTACATATATTCTTTGTCCATAGTTTCTAGTGCCTCTGATTCTAGAACATTCATATCAATAATCACAGCTGATATTTTACATAGTATTTACTGAGAGCAAGCCCTCAAAGCACTTCGATGCTAATGAATTTATTGGAATTGTGACTAAGTTTTAGACACTGTTACCATGTGAGATTCTGATATTATGGGTGGACAAATGTATAATATTAGTAAATTTATTTATGTCTGTTTATGCATAGTAATTCAAATGTGGAAACATGTTAATTCTGCTAAAGTTATTACCCCCTTTCTTCTTGATTAGGTCTGACTGATTTCTAAGCTGCGGTTCATAAATACAGATACCTCTTCAAAACCTGAAGTCTTCTCAGATGGTAAGAGAAATTGATAAACCAGAGTCACTCATGAAACCCAAAGTCTTACCTCTTAAAAGAAGAATTTGTTCATCTTACCATAAGAAATTTACAGTTCTTATTACACAGCAGCTATGATATCCTTTTTATTGTTTGCCTTTGGGTATACGTCTACGAAAATTTTAGAGATTGAAATGTGAATTAAAATACACCAGAGACTATTACATGTTCCACAGTGAATACTTGAATAGTGGGTTTCCGACAAATGCAACTTCTTCAAGATTCTGCCAGTTCTCAAGGTGTTATGTAAGAATAGGTGCACTTTTATTTTATGTTATCAATAATGTAATATAATACATTATCTCAATGGAAAATATGAGTTCTAAGTTCAACTTTGATATTTCACATTGAAGAATATTATACTATAACACATAATACTGACATCAGTTTTACTCATTCAGTATCTGTTCTATCTTAATATTGTGTGATAGATGTAACATCATAGGTGTACAACAGTCTACAAATAGGTACCTTAAAATATGGGAATGGATGACATGTGTTAGTTTTCAATAACCATCTTCATGTATATTTTGTGTTTCTTATGTAAAATAAACCATGTGACATTTAAACTTGTGTATCTGATTTATTTCACTTAACCTTATGTCTTAACATGAATTCATGTACCTATAAGTGCTTCAAGCTTATCCTACTTTGTGGCACAGTAGTACTCCACTGTGTATAAATACATTTCATTTATCTATTCTTTGTTAAGGGACATAGAATGTTTCAAAGCAAAATAATGATATAGATAGATAGATAGATAGATAGATAGATAGATAGATAGATTATGATAAATAATAGGAAAATCTTTCTCAAATGAGAAAAGTAATAAGAGATAGAGGAGATGAGATAAAAGAGGAAAATCTTTTTTTTTTTTCAGTACCAGGGATGGAACTCTGAACCTTGCACTTGCCAGGCAGGTGTATGCCACTGAACTATATCCCCAACCTAGGAAGAGGATTTAAAAACAAGAGGCAAAATCAGAATCAAAGAAAAAAAGGAAAAAGGTTTTAACGAATGAGAGTGGAATTCAAAACAGGAGGGGCTAGGCAGAGATGGGAGTGGAAAGGGATAATAAATAATTAACATGAGTTAAGCACATATTTAATTTTCACACAATAAGTGTAATCATTATTCATTACAAGTATGTTTAATAAAAATACACAATAAAAAATTAGAGACACAATTTTTTAAATATTTAAATAATACAACTATTTATGATACACTCAAAATTTTTCCTTAAGTTTATTTAGGGTACATGTTAGATATACATAATGGTCGTGTTCATCATAGGGATTTTTTGCCCATACAAGGTATAACATCGTGATTCCTTTTTTTTTTTTTTTTTGACAATCCCTTCTCCTGTACACACTCTCCCTTCCCCTCCATATTTACAAAGCTTTGTTTCTGTTTTATTCTTCTTCATTGTTTTCTTTCCTTTACCCCTTCACCCACACTAGTTCTTTCCTTTTGAACAATTTCTTCCTATTTCACAATATCGATTGTGCACTTTTATCTTTAGTTCAGTTTTTAACAGCAGGGAGACAATACAATGTTGACGAATCCGGGTCTAATTTATTTCAGTTAAGAATATGGTCTCAAGATGCATCCATTTACCTAGAAATGCCTCAAATTTATCCTTCTTTATAGCAGATTAATACTCTGTTATCACACACACACACACACACACACACACACACGCACGCACGCACACACACACACACACACACATTCTTTATCCATTCCTCAGTTGATGGCCATTTGGGATTTTTCTAAGATTTAGCTATTACTCACTATGCCACTATAAACGTGAGTGCACATATATCTCTGTTAATGATATTTAATTCTTCTAGGAAGCTACCCACAAGGACAGTAGTTGGATCAAATGTGACACCTAATTCTGGTTTTTTGAGGAATTACTATACTGATTTATTCACACAGTGGTTTTACCAATTTACACTCCTACCAACAGTGGAGAGGTCTTCGTTTTTCTTTCAACATTTGTTATTGGTTGATTTCTTGATGGTAGTCCTTTCTGCGGTAAAATGGAATCTCATCAGCCTTTAACTTACATCTCATGAATGGTTAGTGATGTTGAACATTTTTTTATATTTATTTGTTATTTGTATTTCTTCATCTGCAAAGTCTGTATTCATCTCAGATCCTATTTTTTTTTTAAATTTGGGAGAACTGAATTTTATCAATCTTTTTATGCTCCAGATAAAAGTTTTTTGTCTCAAGAACAAATGGCTGAATATTTTCCCAATCTCTAAGCTACCTTTTTACTCCATTGGTTATTGTTGCTACTAGCTGAGTTCTACTGTATAGCAGTATCTGGTTGTCTCTGTGTCATCAACACTACTATGGTTCATTTTCAGAGAGCTGAGTGTGGACCATTACACTATACCCTCCCTTCCTAAATTAACAGAAGTAGTTGGGCCTTGAGACAGCAGCTAAAGCTGATTGCCACCCACATCCAAAATGCATCACTGAATAGCACACTAGGCAAAGAGATTTCAATGCTTGCAAGAAAATCTTTCCACTGTCTTGGACCCAGGAAACTCAACAGACGCAGGCACATATACACAGAGACACAGACATGAAAGATAGAAGCCCAAGAGGACAAGATAACAAAATGCCCCCAAACAGTCCCCTTCTCTTTCAGAGAAGATATATTCTTATTATTAATAGGCCTTATTACTTGCCTATTCTGTCTAGTTCCTCTCTCTCTCTCTCTCTCTTTCTCTCTCTCTCTCTCTCTCTCTCTCTCTCTCTCTCTCTCTCTCTCTCTCTCTCTCTCTTCTTTCTTTGGTACTGGGTCTTAATATGCAGCTTGGACTTGTAGTGATCCTCCTGTCTCAGCCTCCCTGGCACTGGAATTACAGGTATGAGCCAACACACCAGGTTTTAGTGGTCAGTTCTGGGGTCAATAGGACATTCAGTACTGAAAATTGAACCTAAATCCTTGTGGTAGCCAGGCAGGCACTAGACTGCTGGTTATCTCCCCAGCCCTAGTGTCTCTATTTTTTATGGGCAATGAAAATGGTGAGAGTACACATATTTGCCTTATTTTTAATCTTAGGAGAAACATCTGATCTTCCACTGTTAAATATTATTTGTAACACGTTTTTTTTTTTTTTTTTTTTTTTTAACAGATTTTTTATATAACGTTGGGGACACTGCTCTTCTACTCGGGATTTGTTTGATGTTTGACTACAAAAGTATAAGGGTCAGGAAGATAGCTCAGTAGAATAAGTTCTTACCGGACAAGTGCAGGGTCCTGAGTTCAATCCCCGGTGCTGTGGAAAAAAAAAAGTCTATTAGATCTCCTCTAATAATTTTTTTACCCTCATTTTTGTGACAATCATATGAATTTTGTTTTTTATTCTCTTGAAATAAATGACTGCAATGTTTCCTCAAGTGACAAAACTTACATGAGTGGAATAAACCTCAGTAACTCTACTTGTTTTCAACGTTAATAGGCTGCTGATATTTCATTAATTTTGTGTCCATATTCACAAGATAGTTTGGACAGCAATTTTCTTTTGTTCATTTTCTTTACTTTAAAGCGAATAGGCCATATTTAATAGGCAGGTCAACAATAAGTAATGGAGGTATCCAGACCAACTTTGGTGATGGAAAAGCGAATTTTAGAGATGTGAATGGAAAATACTCAGACACTCATGGAATTGTTGGTGTGGACCCATATGCTATTTTCTACAATCAGTTTTTCCCTGTGCTGCCATGGCAGCATCTAAATTTTAGTATCATAATGCTTGTTAATCTAAACTTTTGCCCTTTCCCATCCCTATTGCTTCCTTAGCTATTCCTTTGAAGCGAAGGCTAAGTCCTTCACTTCTATAACTTCAATATCTTGGCATAACTTTTATGCTTATTTCCTATGCAGTGCATGGGTGTGTGAGTAGGCAGATGGATGACCAAATAAGCAGGCTGTCACCGACACAGATGTACCAAACACTGATCATCTTTCTGAAGACCCTAAAATACTAAAGTTCAGTCAGATATTGTCCTGGGGTTGACCAGAATGTGTTCCTCATGAGTAATTTAACCTAAGAATCTAGGTTCATGGCTGTCGTGACCATGCTCAAACAAGTAATTTACTCCCATGAAGAACTCCAGTCTATTGACACAACCATATTTTGATTATTTACTTGTTTAGTATCACTTTCCTCCACACAATACACTCCCAATCCTCTGATGTTTCTCTCTATCCTACTCCACTGTCTGAATCTTCAACATTTTTAAAAAATCATTCATTTTTTTTGTTTATTTGTTCACTCGTTTATTTGGTACAGGGTCTTGCTATGCTTCTTGGACTCATAGTGATCCTCCTATCTCAGCCTCCATAATTTCAGTGCAGTTATTATAGGTGCTTACCACCATACCTGGTTTTGGTGGCTAGTACAGCGCACCATGGGTTCCAGGTTTGGCACATCATGAGGTGCCAGGGATCTAACCCTCTGTTCTTGAGCTTGCCAGGCATGCGCATAGACTGCTTAGCTATCTCCCCAACCCTGCTGTCTGAACCCTAAACCCAGTTAAACCCAACTCTGCTTTCTCTGTAATTATGTGAACACCTAATGTTTGTAATGAACAAGATACAGTTATGTGGGATGTGTTTATCCAATTTTAGTATCTTGAGAAATATGGGGAGAGTGCAGCTACCTGAGAAGACAATGCAAAACAGATGATTGATATAGGAAAAAACTAGGCATTTCACATGGATAAAACATGATATATCCAGCTCATTCCCTGTCATCACCATGAAATATGTTATGTGAAGCTATATTATGAATCATTTGGCATCACTGTGTTTCGGGTGATAGATGGATATGACTCCAAACTGCATATTACCAGTCTAAACCAAATCAATCTGAAGCTGACATCTAGAAAGGATACGGGTGGAAAGAATCTTGTTCTGTATCACTTTATATAATCTCTTAGGAAAATAAAGATTTAAAAAATTATTTCCTTCTCTTTCATCTCCAATTCTTGATGGAAATATAAATTCAGTATATACATTCTAATCAATAAGCCAGTACATTTCTCTGACTACTTCACCAGCCTCCAAGAGGCTATGTAAAGGAGCTCTCTTGGTAGGTCAATTATTCCCAAAAGACAATGTGTTATTATTGTGCTATTTGTGTAGGAAGTATTTACCCTAAACACTGACGTGATGTTAGAATTAGCTTAGGAAAGAGTAAAACACCTAGATACTTGGAAAAGAAAAATAACTTAGCTCACAGAATTTGATATTTAAATTTTATTGGCAGAGCCTGAATACCCACATAGAATTTAGGAAACTCCAACCAAACTTTCCATTTCAAAATTCTATTGTTAAAGCTGAAATTCAGGGGTCTAGAAATGTGGACATTACTCCTTCCAGCACTTAAGGGAATTAAATTTAATGTTGAAGACGATAGAATCATTGTGGATGACCAAATTTAGAAATCAGATATTACATGAATTAAGTTTAGTCTATTATTTACATTTAAATTGATGAAAAAGCGAGTGTTTAAAACATACTTTTTGTTTAAAAATACATTCATTTAGAAGAGACAATGGAGCAGTAATTTCAAAGAGGGTCTATAATAACATAAATAATCTTAAATTATAAAAATTAGTCTGGTTCTTCCTCCATGCAATTACCAGCAGAATTACCAGAGAATAGTGACAGTGGTGAAAAAAAAAAATGAAGGATCAGAGAGCACTTCCAAAGACCAGACCCAACAACACTGGCCCTACCACAGCAAAGGTTCCACCTTACTACATGTGGAGACCCTATGGGCATTGACCACAGTATTCCAACCCCCCTGCGCAGGGAGAAGTGATGGAGGATGCTGACAACCAGGTTGCAGGAGAACAAGGTAGATAAGTGAGACAGAATGTGTATCAAGGTTATAGACCACGATTCCGCAGGGCCCTCCTCACCAAAGACAGCCTAGAGAGGATGGCAGTGAAGATGATAAGGAAAATCAAGGAGCTGAGACCCAAGGTCAGCAGCCACCTCGACATCCTTGGTACTGTCTCAACTTCAATTACCAACAGCAAATGCCCAGAAAACTCTAAACCACAAGATGGCAAAGAGACAAAAGCAGCCGGTCCACCAGCTGAGAATTCATTTGTTCCTGAGGCTGAACAGGGCGGGGCTGAGTAAATGCTGGCTTACCATCTCTACTATCATCCAGTTTAGTCATCCAACAAGAAAGAAAGGAATAGGATTCTCTTTAATTACTCTTTTCTGGTTTTGTTTTCTTTTCTTTTAAAACAAACATTTACTTGAGAAAGAGTATAACAGTAACTGAAATTGCATTAGAAGCAGCACACATCTAAAAGACTAGAATGACAAGCATTCCAAGCATGGTTTTAGTTTTTCACATTGTTACTCTGAGTGTCAAAAACTTGTTGGAGATTCTTAGGACCATTGTCTAATTCATCCTGTCTATATAAGTGCATGGTTTTGACCATACCATGTTGCCTAACTTTTCTGCTTGCAGTCTCTTCGTTGTTTAATCCTTAAGTTCTTAACTTCCATTCAGCTCTGTTATGCTTTTTTAATTCTTCTACTGTGTTCTTACACTAGGGAGACTATATGACATTTACACATGTAGGTCTGGTTTATTTCACTTAGGAGTATATGTTCAAGATACATCCAGCTATATATAAATTCTTCTAATTTATCATTCTTTATAGCTGAGTAATATTCCATTGTATAAAAACACACCTTTTCCAACCATTCTTTCGATGATGGGAATTTTGCTTCCAATATTTGACTGTCACACATTGTGCTGCTATAAACACAGGTGGGTGAACATCACTATGATCCGATGTGTTCAGTTCCTCTGGGAAAATTCCCAGTAGGGGCATTGCTGGACTGAATGGGATTTCCAGTCCTAATTTTTAAGGTGTCTCCACATTGATTTCTATAATGGTTGCACCAGTCTGCATTCCCACCAGCAGTGGAGAAGTGTTTCCTTTTCCCTCCAGCCTTTCCAACATTTATTGTTATTGATTTTTTTATGATTGCCGTTCTTTCTAGGGTGAGATGATTTTATTTTAATTTCCATTTCACAGATGACTAGTGATGTGGAGCATTTCTTCATGTATTTGAGAGAACACAAGACAGGGGGAAATGCCATAGGATTGACCTGCTACAATTATGTATACGCTTAGATTTCTAAATTTCTGTGTAAAAGTGTGCAGCAGTTTCTTTTAATCACATTCTACAAGAATTTATTAGAAAATCAATGATTTATAGGAAAGACTGGTTCCATGATAAGTCTAAGGCAGTTAATATTTAGAAAGACAGTGATGTTAAGCTCAAGTAACTATACTATAAAGTAATAGTATCACTAAGATTCTCTTCTGGAGGATTAAGAACTTAAGTTTTCAGATGAAAAATTTAGAGAAAAAGAAGGGCTACAAGGATAGCTGACATTTTGGCCCTAGCCCTTCAAGGTCAGTGAGGACTCAGGACATAAGAGAACCTATGCTGTAACATCATATAGCTCAGTGATGTCCCAAAATTTCTGTTAAAGGTGATCACTGGGCCACAGAGGAAAGGGATTAATGATGTATAGTGTGCCTAACGAGATTCACCAAAAGAGAAAACATTTTCTCAGGCTTCCACAGAGAGCAAATTGGTCAAGCAATGACCATAACTCACCCAGACAGCTAACACAGACAAAAATTCTATAAAACACTGTGCATGGTTTCAAGGTAAATCCTGAGGTGATTTGACTAACCTTGTCAGATACAAAAGTTACATTTTTTGTTATATAGGTCTTGCTTTAACTTGCCCTTAGTCACCCAGCAGAAAAGTTTAACCGCGAGGCATAAAAAGTCAAGCCAGATTAGTACGCTAAGCTGTAAAAGGCTCAAGTCAACAGCTTCCCACACTGCGAGCTCTGCCAATAACCCACTACTATTATAGAATATTGGACTTTGCATACAACTACTTCCTGTTAGTTCAATGAGAAGAAATATTTGTATAAATAGTGCTTAGAAAAGTTATCATTTCTGTATCTTGTACCCTAAACAACTATTATGAAGATAACAATGTGAGTTGTATTAATTATTGTGGTTGTCCTACTCATGTGTTTTGAAAATGTCGCATTGTTAGTTCTTTCTTTTTGTTTTTTAAAATTACTTTTAATAAGAAATAACAATGTGACAGTTTCAAAACATGTTAGTAGTACATTCCCAGTACATATGACACAGTGCATATTGTTGTCCTTATAGACGTTATACAGAACACAGAATGTAGACATGATAATTTCTCTAAATATTGTTGGGACATTTTCTTTTTTCTCAGAACTGCAGACTGAACTCAAGACCCTGTCTGCCATGCAAGCATTTATTCCATGGAACTATCTCCCTGGCCTGTTATTTCTTATAAAAAGTAATAAGAAATGCAAAAATTTAAAAAAAGATAAAAAACATGAAAATTTTTTTTAAAAATCTATGCTAAAATTAAAAAAAGAAATCAAATGAACAGGAAATTCTAGCAGTAAGAAATGAACAAAAGATTGGAACTAAAGACCTTAAATGCTTGCTTTTTGACCATTGATGAGATAACTAGAACTATCTGCATTATCTATGCAGCATAGGTTTTTTTGTTTCTTTCTTTTTTTTTTTTTTTTTACTATATTTACCTAAACACATCTAGTTTTGTTAATGACAAACATGTTTTTTAAAAAGCCTGTTTTTTCTCAATACACCTTTAAAAGTTTTTAAATTGTTTCATTTCTGGTAAAGTTGAGATTTTTAAGAACCTCATTTTTAATTTATAATAAAAGTTTACAACTTGACTTTTCAAAAAAGTCAACAAACTGCAAGCACTTGTTAATAAAGTCTTAAATAATAAAAACAATAGTCTGGTTCAGGGAAACCATTTTCAGAGCTGTTACAAGAGATTACATATAAGGAACCGGTTTCAGAAACAATAGAAATAGAAGAGAAAAAACAGTTCAGCAAACAGTACAGAAATGTGAAGCATACAATTCTCAAGATTAAAAGAATTTTTGACAGAAGTGTCCTTACTTCATCCCCACAGAACAGTTTGTCCCTACACCAGCCTTAAGGGTATCCTTGGGGTATTCCATGGAACAGATTCCTAAAAGAAAGAGGCAGTAGTTAAGGAAAGGCTAAAGATGTCATCTTAGTTGTCTGGTTTCGATTCACCTACAATGGAATCCTGTAAGTCAGGCTCAGACTACAGGGTGACAAGAGGTTTTCAGTTACCTGAACCACTGGTTTCAACCCAAAGATTGCAGTACAGTACAGAGACAAACAATTTTAGGTTGAGAACTTGAATGGTAACATCACTTTTTGCTTCCATTTGAGGGAGTCTGGAGGATAACACAGCTGTAAGCACAAAGCTGCATTCAAAGAACCCAGAACTTTATGTAAAAAGATTTGTACTTATAGGTGCAAGAAATAGTGGGTGGAGAAACGACATTAAAATGTGTTTGCTAGGGATTCCTCAGTGAATCAACATCTGTTTTTTGCACTGAAATATTTCTTTTAAATGAGGCAATAAGATGTATAGATATAGAATATTATAGATATTAACTTAAATTTACTTAGTGTGCTACTGTTTTACCTGCCATCAGTCTTCATTTTACTCTACTTATTATTAAAGTCCAAGTTCTTAGGCCCAGCAATGAGCTCTAGCCATTAATTTTCTCATGGCTTCTTTAACCTCTTTGTTTCTTAGACTGTAAATAAGGGGGTTCAACATGGGGATCACCACCATGTAGAACACAGACACCACCTTGTTCTGGTCAGTGGAGTAGCTGGACTTGGGCATGACATAGATGAAGGTAATGGTGCCATAGAACAGGGTGACTGCAGTGAGGTGGGAGGTGCAGGTGGAGAAGGCCTTTTGCCGCCCCTCGGCAGAGCGCATCTTCAGTATTGAGAAGAGGATGTAGATGGAAGCCAGAGCAACGACAAACACAGTGGATACAATGATGGAGCCAGAAGAGATAGCTGGAACTATTTCAGAAGTAAAGTCATGAGAACAAGAAAGCTTCAGAAGGGGTGAATAGTCACAGAAAAAGTGGTTGACTTTATTTGGTCCACAGAAAGGCAGACTTAATAAGCACCCAGTGAATGTCCAAGCATTTGCGCAGCCACCCAGGTAGGAAGCTCCCACTAAGAGAATGCAGACCCTGGGGGACATGTGGCTGGAATAGAGCAGGGGTGAGCAGATGGCCACATAGTGATCATAGGCCATGGCAGCCAACAGGAAGCACTCAGCTCTCCCAAATGTCACCGCAAAACAGAGTTGGGCTATACAACCAGTGACAGGCATCAAAATTGTTTTTCTGAGAAAGCCCATGAGCATGATAGGGGTGACTGATGAGGAGTATCCAATGTCTACAAAGGCCAAATGGCACAGCAATAGGTACATTAGGGTATGGAGCTGAGGGCTGCTTCTGATTAGCGTGATAATGCTGATGTTGGCCCTTAAAGTGACAACATAGATTCCTAAAAACACAATAAATAAGATGGCACAAACAGCGGTATCATCTGTTAACCCCAAAATAATGAACTGTCACAGATGTGTAGTTTCCAGTCTCCATCTGTATTGAGAATGATGAATGCTGAAAGACAATAAACAGATGTTAGAATAAAATAAAAGAGTACAGTTTGCATGTTTATTTTTATAATAACAATGTAGTATAAATTATAAAAACAGAGGCAATCATTTGCTAATTTTAGGAAAATACTTGCATATAGTACTTAATATAAGAACATGACCAAGTAAAGAACCATTAACATGTGATCAGAAATATTCAGAAAAAAACATTTTCAAAAAATTAATACACTAAAACAATGTGTGCATTATGTTGTTAGAAGAACACTTTTTTTTTTTTTCAAAAATTCAATGTTGCAAGATGTGCTGGAATACTCCTTCAGCTTCAGCATTTGAGAAGTTGAGGCCAGAGGAGCCTCACAAGTTCCAGGACAGCCTGACCTACATAGTGAGTTCAAGGCAAAACTGAACTCCATATGCAGATCCTATCTCAAAACAAAAACAAACATAATTTAGTGACAAGTAGAATTTACAGACGTATAGAAGCAGAAACTTACTGGAATTAGCCACCATGTGCTTAGTCAGCCATACCATTACCCTTTAATTATTAAGAAAAATGCCTAAATCGCATGTCATGTGAAGCGACTGCGCAATAACATGCCACATTATAAACAACATACGTACATGTGGCTGAACTGCCAAGTGCTGCCTTTTTCTTTGCTGGGGACAAAAGTAGAAACTTTGACACTCAAGACAGGATGAAAGCTTAATCTTTTACAGGAAATGCATGTACATTCCACAAAAACAGAGCTGATATGAGTGTCAACATGGTGATAGGTGCAAAATGTTGGCCCCAAATGCCATAAGCTTTGGGCTCACACAGGCTGTGGATTAGATTCCAACTTTGCCACTGATAATCTATGGAATCTTTGACAGTTTATGTAAATAATACAATACTCATCAGTGTTTCACTTGTTTAAAGAAAACACCTCACAGTATGCTTGTTTTGAATAAGATGATGTACTCAGTAATACAAAGCACGAATCATAGAAATGAGTGAAGGTACAACAAATGATAAATACTATGAAATAACCACCCCTGAACTGCTAACACAAGAATGAAAACAATTGTTCACGTATCCATAGAAAAGAAAAATATTACCTGTAAATGTGTATACCTCAAGAATAAGGAGAAGGTCAAAGCACTATCAATGCAAAGCAAGAATATACTTATGAGAAAGCGTCTTTGGGGACATAGTCCCTTGAGTACATAACTTGTTTGTGAACAGTCCGTTGGAAATTCATCTAAGTGGTCAAAACTACAAAGTAAAACTAAACATGCTCATGTGAATATGTGTCTAATGTCATTTATACATTTATCTTTACACGCATTAGTCTCTTCAGATGAAAACTTCTGATGCATTGCTAAAATCATTTTTGATTGTATTGAAACATAAGAGTAAACAAGGTTACATATGTCAAACATATTTCAATTAAATATCAAACATTATTAGGGCAAAATGTCTATGATATTTTCCTGTACAGATAGCACAGCTTTTTTTGAATTTGAAATTTTTATTTTATTGGTAGACTTTATATATGATTGCATTCATCATAGGGAATTTGTGGTTGTCTATGATACATCTTAATTTTTACGTTTCTTCTGGTTTTCCTTCCCTCCCTTCAACCTCTTGTCCCCTCTTCATTAACAAAATCTTTGATTCTATTATTTCTATCTTTTCTTTGCTCTTTCTCGCTTTATCTTTCTCCTCTCTATTTCCCTGTTCCTTTTGATAATTCACTTCCTACTTCATATCTACTACAATTTTTAAATTTATTTATTATTTCTTTAATTGAGTTCTTACATTTGGGAGACTATATGGTATTTGCATATGTAGGTCTGGTTTACTTCATGATACACCCACTTTATCTATCTATCTATCTATCTATCTATCATTATATATCAAGTTTATCATTCTTTATGGCTGAGTAATACTCCATTTTATGAAAGTACCACATCTTTTTCAACCATTCTTCAAATGATGTACATTTTGGTTGTTTCCAAGATTTGACTATTACAAATTGTGCTGCTATGAACATAGGCACACAGAATATCACTATGATATGATGTCAGTTCTTTTGGGGAAATTCTCAGTAAGGGCATAGCTGGAATGAACAGCATATCCAGTTCTGTTTTGTTGTTGTTGTTGTTGTTGTTGTTGTTGTTTGTTTGTTTGTTTTTTTGTGTGTGTGTTTTTGAGACAGAGTCTCCTTATGCAGTTTAGGCTGTCATGGAGCTCACTTTTGTAGCACAGGCTGGTCTCGAATTCATACTGATCATCTTGTCTCAGCCTCCCAAGTGCTGGGATTATAGGCATGTGCCATGAAGCCTGATTCAGTTCTAGTTTTTAAAGGATCCTCCTCACTGCTTTCCATAATGGTTGCATCCATCTGCATTCCCATCAGCAGTGGAGAAGTGTTCCTTTTTCCCCACAGCCTCTCCAGCATTTGTTGTTGGTTGATTTCTTTATGGTAGCCATTCTTTCTGGGGTGAGATAGTATCTAAGTGTTGTTTTGATTTGCATTTCATGTATGGCTAGTGATTTGGGGCACTTCTTCATGTATTTATAGGCTTGTTTAATTTCTTTCTCTGAGAAGTGTATGTTCATCTCAGATGCCCATTTCTGGATTGGGTCTTTGAATCTGGGGACTCTAATGGTTTTTAGTTCTTTATAAATTCTAGATAGAAGACCTTTGGCTGAATAGCTATTAGTTAAAATTTTTTCAAAATTTGTGGATTGTCTTTTCACTCTGTTGGTAATTCCTTTTGACATGAAAAAATTTCTCAGCCAGAACAGGTTCCAGTTGTTGATTCTATCAAGTGTTAAATGTGCATTTTGATTTTTGTCCATGAACTCTTTGCCTATCCCTATGTCTTTAAGATTTCCTCCGACTTTCTCCTCTAGGATATTTAGTGTTTCTCTTTTAATATTTAGTTCTTTAATCCATTTTGACTTTAGTTTAGTGTATGGTGATAGGCCTGGTTCAAGTTAGTTTTCAGCATGTGGAGAGCCAGTTTTTCCAGCACCATTTGTTAAAAGAGGCTATTTTTCTTCCAGTAAACACGTTTGGTCCCTTTGTCAAAAATAAGGTGACTGTGTTTGCATTTGCTTCTGCATCTTCTAATCTATTCCATTGTTCCTCAAGTCTATTTTTTTTTTCCAATACCATGCTGATTTTATCACTATAGCTCTATAGTATAATTTTAGGTCAGGAATTGTAATGTCTCCTGCTTTACCTTTGTTGCCCAGAATTGTCTTTGCAATTCTGGGTCTTTTTTGGTTCCAAATAAATTTTAGGAATGACTTCTCCAGTTCTGTGAGATATGTTGATGGTATTTTGATAGAAATCGCATTAAATTTATATAACAGTTTAGGGAGTATGGCCATGTTCACAATGTTGGGTCTTCCTATCCAGGAGCAGGGAATATCTTTCCATTTTCTGAAATCCTCTAGGATCTCTTTCTTTCAGCATACTGTAGTTTTCATTGAATAGATCTTTTACTATTTTAGTTAGGTTAATTCCTAAGTATTTCATTTTTTTCAATGCTATTGTAAAAGATATTGCTTCTCTAATTTCTCTCAGTGTGTTTGTTGTCTGTATAGAGGAATGCCATTGACTTTTGTGTGCTGACTTTGTACCCTGCTATGCTACTGAATTTGCATATTAATTCTAGTAGCTTCTTGGTAGAATTTTTTGGGTCTTCCAAGTAGATTATCATGTCATCTGCAAATAATGATAGTTTTTCTTCTTTATCCATTCTTATTTCCTTTATTTCTCTCTCTTGTCTAATGGCTGTAGCTAGTGATTCCAGACATATATATATATATATCACTGTTGTATGCTCATATATCACTGTTGTATGACATTTTCAGTTCTTTTCAAAAAATACTCAGAAAGGTCTTTCAATCCTAGTTTTCTTTTTTATTTTATTTTTCAAAATTTACTATTATTGTTATTTTTACAATAGTAATACATTTCATAATGTCTTCATCATAGTTATTCAGAGTACAAGATGTAGACATGATTTCTTGTTTAAACATCATTAGTACAGATCTTTCTTTTCACTGCATAAAGAGAAAGTAGCTGCATATTTAGTCCAATAGTCCATAACAGTAGTGGATTGTCAGCTCATCTGGCATTATTGGGGGCTGTTGATTTGAGTCTTTTACAACTTAGCATATTAATATGGCTTTCTTTTTCATACCTCAAGGTGAGACTCAATCCTAGTTTTCTGAGGCATCTCCAGACTGATCTCCACAGTGGTTGCACGAGTCTACAATCCCACCAATAGTGGAAAAGTATTCCTTTCCCCCATAGCCTTTCCAGCATTTGTTATTAGTTGATTTCTTTATGACGGCCATTCTTTCTTGGGTGAGATGGTATCTCTGTGTTGTTTTAATTTGTATTTCTCAGATGACCTATGCTGTGAAACGTTTTCTTCATGTACTTATTTGTCAGTTGCATTTATTCCACTTAGAAGTGTGTAAAATTAAAAAAATATATAGTAAAATGGAAAGAAACTGAAGAATTGGAATAAACAATAAAGATGAGAAAAATGATAGGGAAAAAGCAAAGGGGAAATCATGCAAGTATATATTTCAGATAGCTGAGATGATTAGAGCATTCATTTTCTTCAGTTTTTTGAAAGTAGCAGTTAATATTTAAATTTTTCACTTTGACTAACTCCATATGCTATTATTTATATTCTGAGCAACTACATCAAAGAGAGCACACTGAATACAAAAATCATCACTGATTTTCTTTCATCTTGTTCTTCTAAATGTGTACTGTTTCTAAAGTCTTATCAATTAGTATTCTTTCTTTAAAATAAATTTCAAAAATATATGAAGTAAAAAAGTGCAAGGAAAGAAATTAAAATTTATTGAAAGTAAGCATTACTGTTTAACTATCTGATCAATTTTGTAACCTATATCTATGAATCTGATCAACAGATCTGACAATGAAAATATATACAACAATCTGTTAAATTTTTACTCTTGCTTTGTAGCATTTGTACTGTCACCTGTTACTCTGTTTTTATCTCTGTTGCTGCTATTTACTTTTACTCTTCAACATAAAATTTTAAAAATAATAAATAGATATATACTAAAAAAAAAATATGGGCCATTAAATATAGAGACATTTCGGAACTGTAACAGAGACGGATATTAGTCAATTTGACCCCAAAGCCAACTTAAATTATAGCAAAATATTATAGTTTCTTTTTTCAAAACACATAATTAAAATATATGAGGCCCATGGGTATTTAACAACAGCGTATTTCATATCCCTCCACATAATTGTACACATTTTATTTCTGTCCCAACAGATGATTACATGAAAATTTTCTGTCCCAATGGATTGCCAGTGTAATTTTGCAAAACAAGTAGTGATTAACTTGTAATTTTAAGCAAAGTAACTAATTTGGCCCCATGTACCAGAGAGCCAAAAACACATTTAAGTCTGGCTTTGCTGTAGAGTAACACTTCCTGGGAACCTGTCCTCGGCATCGTAATAGGCATATTGCTCATTTCTACTTCTTATTTTTTAAAGAATTTTCTAAGTTTCCAGAAGTAAAATATTAATTATTTGAGCTTATTTGATATTTATCTACTCTGTCAACAGTGGTTGGTGTTTCTTGTCACTTAACATAACATAAAAATCACATGAGGTAGGTATTGTCTCCTTTTTTTACAGGTAAGAAGATGGACAGTTGGACAGTTCTTGAAGTTTTCTTATAAAAACAGTGAGAGGCCGAGTTAGGAAACAGTGCTGGGTTTGCATGGTTCCAAAGTCCATTGTCTTTCTGCATATCCCTACCACTTTGAAAATGTGTGTCTTTCATGCATGTATTTTCTTTAAACATGTGAAATCTGTTTCTGATTTAGATTTTGATCTAGATTTTTTAAAAAGAGCTAGAATCTGAGAATTCTGATGCATAATCTTAGTACTTTATCCTACAGTGACAAGCCACTGTTGTGGCACATGGCTAAAGTTGATTGCATATAAGCTAGTTATATTACATGGCATTATAACCAATGCTGATGCAAATATCATTTAAGTATTTTTATGCACATGGGGATTTGACCCACTCTGTTGTACACACTAAAAATCAAATAACTGGGTTCTAAGGTTATTTAATATTGAATGGAATTTTTTAAAACTACCTGAACAAAGTGTTCTATAAGTAAGGCAGTTACTATCTTCCATTTTTAATTATAAAATTATGTTTAGCTATACACATTCATTGCAGGGTCATTTCAGCCCATTTAGTCACTGGTTCTGGTTTCAATAGGCACAATTAAGTGGATAGATGGAGACCAAAAATGATACCACAGTGACAGAGTTCATTATTTTGGGATTAACGGATAATCCAACTATATGTGCCATCCTCTTTGTGATTTTTCTAGCAGTTTATTTAGTGACTGTAGTGGGAAATATTAGCATAATTCTCTTAATCCAGAACAGCCCACAGCTTCACACCCCAATGTACCTTTTTCTCAGCCACTTGGCCTTTGTGGACATTGGGTATTCCACATCGGTCACACCAATCATGCTCATCAGTTTCTTGAAAGAGGAAACCACTATCCCTCTCACTGGCTGCATAGCCCAGCTTGCCTCAGATGTGGCTTTTGGAACTACAGAGTGCTTCCTGCTGGCCACCATGGCCTATGATCGCTATGTGGCCATCTGCTCTCCCCTGCTCTACTCCACCCAGATGTCCACAGTGGTGTGCTTGCTCCTGCTGGGGGGATCCTATCTTGGGGGATGCATGAATGCGTCATCATTTACAGGCTGCTTGATGAACCTGTCCTTCTGTGGCCCAAATAAAATCAATCATTTTTTCTGTGACCTCTTCCCACTGCTGAAGCTTTCCTGCGGCCACATTTATATTGCTGAAATATCTCCCGCCATCTCTTCTGCATCAGTCCTGATCAGCACACTGTCTACCATCATAGTGTCCTACATATACATTCTCCACTCGATCATGAAGATGCGCTCCACGGAGGGAAGGCACAAGGCCTTCTCCACTTGTACCTCCCACCTTACTGCAGTCACTTTGTTTTATGGCACAGTTTTGTTTGTCTACGTGATGCCCAAGTCCAGCTACTCAGCTGATCAGGTGAAAGTGGCCTCTCTGATCTACACAGTGGTGATCCCCATGCTGAACCCCCTCATCTACAGTCTGAGGAACAAAGAGGTGAAAGAGGCCATGAGAAAACTGATGGCAAAAGCGCATCGGTTTTCTTGAATTAAAGAGACACTAATTCATAAATTATAAAATCGTGTAATTGAGAACCACTTGTGCTTTGGACTTTAATAGTATCATTAATTAAATTGCTTATATTGTGAAGAGCATCTGTTACTGTAGAAGGCCAATGGTTACTTTAATTAGAAGGTTACATCTGTCATTTACATGAACATTTGCTTGAACCAAATGTCACCTTTTCAGGGTAAAAATAGTGAATAAATTAGTGTCTAATTTAAAATCTCTGTTTTCCAACTGCAGAATCCAAGCTGAATAGACACACATTTGTACTGAAACAGAGTAAATTTCTTCAAATTTTATCTTGTAAAATAACAAGAGCTAAATAAATGTCCTACAGACACTTATGTGTAATCAAGGGCAATGGTGACAAGTCACGCAGTGTAAGTCCTTCCTTGCTCTGACATGGCCAATAGCTGTTTTGACTTTTGAAAACATTGATAGCAGTGTTTGGACCTTTCTGAGGTATAAGCCGCATAACAACAACAACAATAAAAACTGAATAAGTGTCATTTGAGTTTCATTATTGACCTATTATTAAGTCTTCATGTATGCGATTGAGAGTAGAGTTTTCTACCAGAGTAGACATTTCTAGAGCAGACATTTCTTTGGGGATAGGCATGAGACAGTCTTTGCACACAGCTTGTATTATTAACTCATAGAAAGCAAAGAATGCATTTTCCCCATATTTTTGTCTTTCATGGAGTTCTGCATCACTCTTTTTACTACTGTCTTTTGCAAAGGTACTCAATTTTAACATGACAGTCCAGTTTGCTCATGGCAATTGTCTCTAAATTGATTTCTGACCTCTTATACATGTTTCAATAATTATTTCTGATTAATATTTTTACTTAATATATTTTTACTATTAGCATAGTACTGGTGGATAAATCACGAGACAATATGAACTGATGATTTATAGGAAACTAGTTTCAGTTTCAAATGAGTTTCACAGATCAGTTTCGTGGCTTCTTCATTGGTCATGTCAAAGAAATTCCCTCTTCTCCCTGGAAGCCACCCTGGAATTTCTCTGATCCTCCTTCCCCCTTTCTACTGCTTCTCTTGCCTATACTTCCATCGAGGCAATAACTCTGGGGCTAAAGTAAGCACAGAGATGGACCTGGGTGAGGAGAAAACTTTCAAAGGTAAGATTTCTGCCTGGGAGAGGGCCATCCTAGCATCACAGCGGGAGGCTGCATTCTCTCGATAGACATTTTTCCTGGGTATTACCAGTCCTCTTCATCGTGCCATCCACATTTGTCTCTGTAGGTTTGTTCGTCATTAGCCTTCTGCCTTTCCTACACCTCCCCCATAGTCCTTTTGGGTGAGCTCCCCTTCTTCCATGAGGTCAGCTGCTGCCTATTTAACAATGTCTGTCGGTCGGTCAGTCGGTCGGTCTGTCTGTCTGTCTATCTATCTATCTATCTATCTATCTATCTATCTATCTATCTATCCAATCTATCCATTTACCTCCAAGTAGAATCTTCCTCAAAGAACAGATGAACCACTTCATTGACCTTCTCCCCAAGAATCTCAAACTCAGTGTGCTCTGACCTACTTTATCATATTTCTCCCAAAGCTGTTCATTCTCTTCCATTTCCTTTCTTGGAAAATATCTTTCGGTCCTGGTATTCCAACAGATTTGCAGCGGTCCCCATCTGAACGCTAGGCCTCTTTTCTTTTCCTTTCTTTCCACACAGTGATCTCATCCTTATCTCAGTCCCTTTTGATTAGAGGCTTAGGTACTCCTCAACTCACTATGACAATTCTATACAGCCATTTGTCCCATGTGTTTCAAATTTAAAGAGTTTAAATAATTCCTTAAATCAGGGCTTAGATTCAATATCCTCCAACATTACAAGCTTCACTGGTGGTCCACTGCAATTGCAGAACATTTGACTGTGTATGTATCTGCTTCCTCTTAGTCCAAAGAGAAGTATATTCTTTTCCTTTTTTTTTTTTTCTAAGCAACATCAATAGGGAGGTGGGTCATGCCCACACACTGTACTCTGTAGAACGATTGTGAGGACAATATGCGATATGTCAACTTTCAAAGAAAAGAAAGGGGAAAAGAAAAAAAAAAGTAATGTTGATTTAAAAGGGTTAATGTTTAATTGTTTGATCAATCTTATATACCTATATGTATCAATCTAAACTGATCTGATAATGAAAATATGTAATATAACCATTGTTAAATTTAAACAATAAAAATATTAAATTTTAAAAAAGAATGCAATTGTAGGCTGGCAAGATGGCTCAGTGGTCTAAAGCGCTTGCTTAGTAGACCTTAGACAACTTCAGGGATCACGGTTCGATCCCCACCACCACATGCTGTGCCAGCACCCACCCCCAGGGTGGGCTGAGCCGGCCATTAAAAAAAAAAAAGAATGCAGTTGCATCTGGCATCTTTGTACTCCTTTTCAGAGCAGTATAGATTCATACTTATTTTGCTCTCTCAAGTCCTCATTCAGATGAGCAGTAACCAAAAAATAAGGTATGTAGGAGGTTAAAACTTTACTCGTAGAGATCAGAGAGTTATTACTGGAAATACTAGTTGTATTATGAACACATGTTTTCAGGTTCTGTTTTTTTATTTGTATGTTTTGTTTGTTTATGGCCCTGGAGATCAAACCCAGACTTCCTAGCAAGCTAGACAAATGTGCTCCTTATGCTATAGCCCAAACACTGTTCTCATGTTCTGAATCTGACAATTTGACACATTTCTGCTATGGGGCAGATATTTAGGACTTCCTGATAAAAGCATCTTTATTTTTCTACTTATAGCATAGCAAAACTAGCCAACAGCACTGAAATCAAGCTTGATCCCAAGAAACAGGAATACTATTTTGTGGTGAGCTGCATGTTCACCAAATTCATACGTTGATTTTTTATTCTAGCACATTGCATCTCACTTTTTAAAATAATGGGTTCATTAATGATATAACTTATTAAAATCATATGTTAAAATGTTCTCAAATATTAGTAGATTGAGCTTCTAATAACCAGTGTAACTAATATGCTGGGTCAAAGAAGAATTTAGGGTACAAACATCACACAGGGGAGAAGAGCCCATGAATATGAAGGCAGGAATTCTGAGTGATAAGGCATTCACAGGACTGTTCTAAACTTCTATAATCCAGAAGAGAGCATGCACCAGACTCACAGCCATCAGTGGGAACTAACCTCTAACACCTTGATCTTAGAACATCCGGTTACTTAAAAATCTGGGCCACTTTGTTACAGTAGGTCTAGTAAACTAATACCATGCCACCTAATCTACTCCTGGAAGAGGAAGGAATGAAGGTTTGGAAATGTGCTAGGTGTTTCATGTAGTGGATGCCCCTCCTATAAAGGAAAAAGAGTATAAAGAGTGGTGGGAAACACTTCCCACAGAGTGACTCAGGAAATAAACACAAATCAATAACCATAAAGATAATATTCCCATGGGAACAATGAAAAACTTGTACAGTTCTTTATAAAGGTTTCCATTTACAAGGTACAAATTGTAAATTGCTATTTAGAAAGTAGGATTCAAAAGGGAAGAAATTTTACAATATCTTTACCTGTTAGATTATTAAAAGATTTTTAGTTTATATAAATTTCAGTGACACTTTCCTCTTCTGAAAAACTTGGGATCATGAATATTCCTCCAGAATTAAGCACTCACATATAGCAGAATATTGCAGATAATGAAAGACAAACAGAAAAGTGGTAACTTCTTGGACGATATTTTGTATTAAATGATGCCAAATGTAAAATAAATTAATAAAATCAACTGCAAAGAGTGAAAAATTTTTTTTTATCTAAATAGGTATCAATCACCTTAAAAGAGCCTAAATGAGTCACTAACTAACCCAGCTCCCAATAGGAAGAGATGCTGGACCCTATTCAAGCCTTCTTGCTATGTGACTCGCTTCCCCATTTGGTATTGGCTTTAATCAATTTTACCTGAGCAATGGTGCTTGTAACCTATTGGTTGACCAGAGTGTTGTCCCACCTCATGCCCACCTAAGTGAGTTTTCAGGATTTTCACCTTAGATCTGCTTCATCGCATGATTTTCCGCTATTAAAAGTCCCTGGAAAAGACAGCTTCCTGGGGACCACCCACTCGGGGCTCCCCTTCTTTCAGACAGGAGCTTTCCTTCCCTCAATAAATATGTTGCTCATTACCTCCATTTGTTCCTAAAATTCATTCTTCAGTTTTAGAGAACACGAACTCATCCCAGCTGAGGTTGGGAGATCAATTTTCCCTATATCATTTGGAGGTCATCAACCCGACAGCAGTTTTTACACTGTATCATTATGACGTGTATATTTTTTATTTACTTGGTTTTGTTCCACATGCTCATTTTTGCTGTCTGATTGGCTATTAAACTCACTTCATTTATTATTTCACCACTGATTTTCAATTTCTGATTTCTTTTCTTTTTAAATCTCTGTTTTAACTATGATATATATGTATATGTATTCCATTGTGTATTATATACTATATAAGGAGATGCTTACTTTTATGTTCATTTGGCTACAACTTTGCCATACATTGTCTTTTATTTATTTATTTATTTATTTGTTTATTTATTTATTTCTGGAACTGGGGATTGAACTCAAGTCCTTGAACTTACCACGCAAGCACTTATTCCACTGAGCTATCTCCCCAGCCTCTGTCACATTTTTACTATTACTGAATGATAAGCAATGTTGATAAAACCTGTAGAAATTAGATGGCAATATCTTCCTCAAAATATAATTGATTTTTCTCTTCTGTCAAGAATTAGGGCACTGGGCTCAGCAGCACAGTACCTGCCTGACAAATACAAGGCCCTGAGTTAGACTCTTGGTACCAAAAAAGGAAATAGTGAAAAAAAAAAAGTTAGAAAAAAAGAAGAATTAAGGCACTGAATTGATCCCTCTGAGAAATCAGAAGTGTCTGCAACGTGGTGTTCCACATAGAAAACAACGATGCCTTCCCATACAGTATAACCCTGAAAAAAAATCTTCACTTCGTATAGGTTTCCTCTATCTTCAAGACCTCACTGGTGCTATCAATTAGCATCACCAAAGGCTAAATCTGTTCTACCTTCATCCTTCCACAGGATGCCTTCTGCCTGGTGTTCTGCCAGCCCAGGAGCAGTTTAGTAGTAGTAAAATTGCTTCCTAGGAAGGTACACATAAAATTTCAGCTTCACTTCTTGGCAGTTTCTTCTACTTTAGGATCTTAAATCCTGAGTCTTATTTGCTTCGCTTTACTCAGAGGTACTTGCCCTGTCACACTGCTGAAATCCCCATGCCTTGATTTTCTGTGAAGTGTTTATTCCTTGGAAACGAAGGAGTCTTTAATTGAGGATGTGACATTTACATTAAGACATAAAAGAAGGCGGTAAGTGGCTTCTGGGAGTTGAAAATCCTGTTGCAGTAATTTTAGTGAGTGGGTGAAAATAGAGATATAAGAGTTTGACGCAATTCCTCTCAGCTCAAAGTAGAAAGCACAGAACAGTTATTCAAAAAAACTCTTTGTTGTGTATCAACTCTAATTCAATGAATAGCCATTTAATATCTTTCTTTTTTGTACTGGATCACAAACCAGGATACCATGTTAAATTTGTCCTATACCTTTGTTTTGAGGTCACCACAACCAAAGATATAACCACTAACACGAGGCTTTCCATTCAGATGGAATGAAAAAAAAAAAAAAAATGCTAGACTTCGTGTTTTTTTAACAATAGATCTGTTAGAAAAAAGCAAAGGTAGGCAAGCCTCACAGTAGACAGTGTTCACCAGCTATGAGCCCCTTTTAGAATCTCAGGGGTTTTTAATGCAATTTGTAGGAAGAAATAGCAACTGAGTCAGGGTTGCTTTGTAATAGTTGGCCACCAGGCTGTGGCACCTATGTGTGTTTATCTAAGACTTGCAGTTTTAACAAAGGTCTGTTCGTCTTGGCTATCTGGTGCGGGTGGTGTAGGCAGCAGTTCTACCTCCACTCATGACTTTTAACAAAGGACCAGTAAATCTTGAAGCTTGAATCAGTGGTGACCTGGCTAAGATGGCAAGACCTAATTCCTTCAAGACACATTGCCGTTGGGGTGGGTAGCACTTTTACCGTTGCATGTGTGACTGTGTACTGTAAAACACTCAGAAGTCCTGCTTCAGCACACTCCATGCCAATCGCCTTCTCAGTTATTGTAACAGGAAAAAGAAACCCTCCACATTTCCAAACAGTTCGACTCTCTAGGAGCGGTCAATCCTGCATTGGCAACAATTCATAGAAAATATATAAGTAAAAAAGGTTATCTGATGGGCGTCTAAGAAACTTTGATATGTCTTTTGGAGAATACATACACATCTACTTCATATATAATAAATCACATCTTTATCAGATCTGAGCTTATTTATGTGTCCACAGATCGTGTTTCTGAAAAGTCAGATTGCAGTGTAGGTCAGTAGGTAAGGACAGGGAGAACAGGCCCAGAAGATTGCATCTTATGCGAAATGCATGCCAGGAAGGCTAGACAAGGGTTCTATTGGGTAACTGGGTTCCACATATTGTCAGTCACATAACTCTCAGGAGCAAAGAGTTTTACTAAAATGTATTTGTTTACCAAAAAAAAAAAAAAAAAAAAAAAAAAAAAAAAAAAAAAAAAAAAAAAAAAAAAAAAAAAAAAAAAAAAAAAAAAAAAAAAGCAAGCATATAATCCTCAGTTATAAACTTCTTCCTAGCAGGGAATTTGGAATTGTTTTTACAAGGGCCAACCGAATAGCTGCAGTTGAGACTTGCTGTGGTAGAGTGCCTGTAGACCCAGCTCTTGGAAGGCTGTAAACAGGCAGATTACTATGAGTGAGTGAGTAGTGAGACCCTGAACACACTGTAGACCCTTCCCTAAAATACAAAAATAAATAAATAAATAAATAAATAAAATAAATAAAATAAAATAAATAAATGGAATGGTTTTTACAGACTGAGTTTATTCTCCCCCCTCTCTGTCTCTATCTGTCTGTCTGTCTGTCTGTCTGTCTCTGTGTATGTGTGTTGTATACATGTATATGCATCAGGGTGCCTCTCATATGGCCATGTCTTGGTGCTGGCTGACTTTATGCTATCTTTGGTCTGCAGCAACTTGTAGATACCAGGCCTCTCCTTTTTTTTGGTACCAGGAATTGAACTCAGAACCTTGTACTCACTAGGCAGGTGCTTGTGCTGCTGAGCTATATCCTGGACCCTCACCTCTGCACATGGCTCATTTGCCAGAATCCCCCAGGAGCATACTGTTCACCCTAAAATGAAGTTTTATGGGCATACTTCTACTCTAATCCTAAATTTTAAAACTTGGTGATAGCCTCAGTACTACAAAAACAATTGGTTTTCCATAAATTCTAAAAATATACCGCTATATCAGAAAACAAAACTAAAAAATTGGTAGTCATGAATTCCTACTCGACCTCCTCAAGTCTACCCATTCTTATCTTAATGCAGGAGCCCCAAGGGGCAAACCTATAGGGACCACACCCAGAGAACCCCTGACCCACGGGCCCTGGAAAGCACTGGTGACAAGAACTGAGGCCTGCGCACTTCCTGTCTTCTTTCCTCCCTGATCCTAGAGTTGGCTGTTACTCTCCACGAAATGCCACATCTCCTAACAGGTGGCCCTCCCACCCCAGCTCTCCAAGCCCTGGTCATTGTCTACGCAGCTTGCCCCTCCAAGTCTTAAAAAGCTCACTTGTACTGACAAGCATTGATTTTTAAAGGTTGTCCCAAACTCTCCTCACAACTTTGCAACTTGTCCCTTTACTGAATTTCTCTCAATCACCAAGACGGAGTCACTTGTTTTCTTGAGAACCCTGAATGATACTCTTTCCACAAGTTACTTCTTAATACTTCAATATTTATTCTTCTTAGTATTTAACATTTTTGCAAAATCACATCTGTATTTTTTATTTAAAAAAAAATAGTATAAACCCCACCGCTGG
>PVJA010027766.1:0-28270 GCA_004027025.1 Myocastor coypus | reverse complement strand
GCATGCACCACCACGCCTGGGTAGGAGACCTTATTTTCTTTGCTTCAAAAAACTCAGAATATTTTTGGCGTTTAGCAATTATTTTTATTTTATATATAAATATTGGGGGCTGGGGAGATAGCTCCGAGGCACAAGTGCCTGCTGGGCAAGTGCAAGGTCGTGAGTTCGAACCCTGGCCCCACAAAAAAAAAAAAATAATAATAATAATCATAGATGTATTCAATGTAACACTAAGTAATGTTTGTAGGTTAATTGTGAATCAGTGTTGCAAGATTTAATGCTATTTCTGCTACTTTTGTAGATGAAGAAATAAGTTTAGGAAGAGTGAATTACTAGCTTATTTTATTTTTATGGAAACTTTTTTATTGTAGGAGTTACTCAAAGACCCATTGTACATTGGACTACGGCAGAGACGGGTGAGAGGCCCAGTGTACGATGACTTTTTGGATGAATTCATGGAAGCAGTTTCCTCCAAGTAGGTATATTTTTATTTAATGTGCATTTGAATTAAATTTCAAGCATCTAAAGGTAAAGTAATATGACTTTTTAAAAAATCCATGTCTGATCAGTATGGGTTAATAATTACAAGAGATTTCCATAATTTCCATCGCTCTCTGTTTATGCTGCTGCTGGCATAATGATAAACACGTATCTGTCCTAAAAACAAGACTCTCGGTTGCTCTCTTTCTAAATGCTTTTTTCTTGTAAGAATCTTGAGAACCTCTGACTGTTGAAATGCACGATTGTAATAGGGGAGGAGACTGTGACAAGGGACAGTAAACCTAAACAATAAAAAGCCTCCCTTTGTCAACCTGTGCTTTCTTTCCTGGGTGCTTCGGTCCTGTTTGTAGAGAGCATCTTGACTCTTGTGCTAGAAGAAGCGAAGGAAGCAGCGAGGGTGAGAGTGTGGTGCCGCAGTCCTGGGGCCCTAAGCCTGACCTTCATTACCGTATTTCAGTAAAGTGCAGTAGTGCGTCCTCATGTAATCTGGTTAGCATGTGACTGTAGGCCAAGTGCTACCGTGAAGCTTTTCATGTTTTTCTTGAAAATGGACTCCACCATAATTTTATCATATTCTGAGAAAATTTTGTCATACCAACTGGCAGTCATCTATGTTGTTAATGTATGAGTACATTACTATTTTACACTGCACTATTTTTGGTTTTCATAACAGATTACTTTATTAAAATCAGCTGTAAAATGCCTGGCATCATGGCGCATGCCTATATAATCCCAGCCCTTGGGAGGCTGAGGCAGGTTTGATGTGAGTTCGAGACCAGCCTGGGCTATGAAAGTGAGCTCAAGGCCAGCCTGAACTGCATAGCAAGACCCTGTCTCAAAAAGGCAAAAAACAAAACAAAACAAAACAAGAAAAATCTGCTGTAACTGACTTTATAACATTTATGATTTTTAAGAAATTGTGTCTCACAGCAAAAAGCGCTGTCACGAGTTTGTAAACTGCTTACAGCACACTGGATCTCTCATTAGCCAGAATTTTAGTGCAGAGTACATCTGTCAGTTCTTATGGGCTACTTTTAAAAATGATATAGCTCATTTATTTATTAATTGCTGTATTGATTAAGCTGTACTTTTTCACAGAAATGGTTGAGAAAGTACAGTTAGTTGAAGCTCAGAATTTCATGCCAAATTAATTTCTAGTAGTTTTTAAAATATTTAACTACAGGCCCGGCAGGATGGCTCAGTGGTCTAAAGCGCCTGCCTAGGAAACCTTAGGCGGCTACAGGGACCTCGGTTTGATCCCTGGTACCACATGCTGTTCTGAAACAAGAAAAAAAAAAAAATTAAATGAATAAATAAAAAGTAAATAAAATATTTAACTACATATATCTTACCCAGTAAATTCTCATATAGGATGGTGATTTCATATATATATATATATTGATAGATAGATAGATAGATAGATAGAGATTTTATTTATTTATTTATTTATTTATTTATTTATTTATTTGCAGAACCAGGGGAATTAAACTCAGGCCCTTGTGCTTGCCAGGCAAGCACTTACTCTACTGAGCTGTCTCCCCCACCCCTTTCTATAAATTTTTAAATAGCAGTGTGAATTAAAGGACCATGTAGGTAATTCTATGAAGCTATAGGAATGAAAAGGAAACAGAAAGGAAATGCAATTCAGAATAATTTATTATTTATGGAAATAAAATCTAAATACAACTCACTCTATTTGCAAAGATAACTTGTTAAACAAGTTATCAGCATTTAAATGATGATGAAATAAAGAAATTACTATTTGAAACCAATGAAAAGCTTTCTGATAGAATGAGATGTGCTAATTTTGCACAATCTATACAGAATCAGAAAACCTTTTTTGCATATTGAATAATTAAGATATTTGATAAGCAAATGTTTCACAGTTCTCAATGGTAATTTTATTATTATTGTTATTGTTACTATTACTGTTAATGCTTTGCTTGTGTTTTGAGACAGAGTCTTGCTGTATAGCTCAGGCAGGCCTTGAACTCACTGTGTGGTCCAGGCTGGGCTTGACCTCACAGTGATCCTCCTGCCTCCATCTCTCAAGTGCTGGGGTTACAGCATGTACTACTACTCCTGACTGACAGTAATTTTAAATGTAGAAACTTTAAATGTAAAAAGCATATGTAAGTGAGAAATTTTTCATGGCCTTTCCAAGAAAAATATATCAAAGACTTAAAAAAAATATATGTTATGTTGAGGTTTCTTTGAAAACTCTGTCTACCCGCGAAACCTACCCTATACCCAGTTAAATTGGAAAGTAGTCCTGAAGATAAGCCCATAGGTAAGAAGGAAACAAGACCTCAGTTCAGGGTGGGAGTAACTAATGAAGGTTGAGATACCAGGGGCCAGACGCTGAGGTGGAATTTATGAGGCGATGCCTTTGCGAGCAGCCCTTTTGGAGGCAAGGAGGCAGAACTAGGAGTGGATGAGGGAGAAGTTTTCCTGGTATGCGGACCCACGGATCTCTCTGGATAACTTCTCACCACCACCCATGCCCTTTAAATTTTTAATGGGACTCTTAATTCTTGTTGGTTTGTGAATGTACCATTGTGGCAGGGGTGGGTAGGGTAGCTCCAAATTCTTCCCCTTGCTTTTCTCTTACCTTTCAGCACTTACCCTTTAGCCAAGGACTTGATATACATGTTGTGGCGTATTTTCCAAGTATGAACTAAGAATATGACTTCCTTTGAGGTCTGAGGAGTTATCACTGGGTGGGTGTGTGATCCTACTGGCTCCATTATGGACCAAATCATGCCTGGGCCTTCTTTATTATTGGCCTCCAGCCTGCCTCCTCTGATTAGGGAAGGAGAAGCCAGGAGCAGTTGATGTTTCAGATCTCTGGACATTGCTGTCAGCTCTGTGCCCAGCCAGTAGCTCTCAGCAGGCCTGATCAGAACTTTGCAGGTCTCTTTGGAGAAGCACTGGGGGGTTTGTTATTCTGTATATGGGCCATATTATTGCTGGGTTCTCTCTTGTGGAAATCAGGCCTCTTTTTCAATCTTTGAGTTCAGAGTTAAAAAATTAGATGGGGTTTGAAAATTGAACGTAAGATTGTGACTTTAAGGCTGAGCCAGGAGGATTGGTGCGAGTTCGAGACCAGCCTGGGCTACAAAAGTGAGCTCAAGGCCAGCCTGAACTGCATAACGAGACCCTGTCTCAAAAAGACAAAAAAAAAAAAAAAAAAAAAAAAAAAAAAAAAAAAAAAAAAAAAAAAAAGATTGTGACTTTATTGGGGCAACTGCTCTTGACTTTGTGGACATTTGTCCTTGATTTCTTTTGATGGTACATACAGAGTAGTAGCATGTTAGCTGTCTATATTACCTGTAGGGATGCAGGATACTATTTTCTCTCAGTAAGTCCTTGTGTGGAATTTTAGTGTCTGTTTGTCTGTCTATGTCTCTCTCCCTCTATCTGTCTGTCTTCCTCTTTCTGTCTTTCTGTCTCTCTGTGTCTCTGTTTCTCTTCTCCCTGTTGTTCTGCCTCCTCCTTCCCTCTCCCTGTCTTTCTATCTCTGTCTCTTCCTGTTTGCTATGCTAATTAAGCCATTCATCTAGTGTTTAAGCATCTTCACCTGGACCTATCATCCTCCTTGGGCGTGAGTAACCTGACATATCAGCCTTTTCTTCTTTCCATTCTAGCCTAGGAGCAAAACTACCACTCAACTTTACTCTTGGCATTCCTTTGAGATGCCGTCATCTCTTCATTAGCCCTTGAATGGCTGAGATTGGTTATGCGTGGGTCTAGGGACCTGTAGGGGTAGATGGGAAATAGAGGGCCATGTGTTGTTTTGTGGGAGATGAGCCACTATTCTCACTTACTGCAGAAAGGAGGGCTTCTCTGGTGGGGTCAGTGGGTTCTGAGAATGTGGAGGTTCAGGATTGCTGGCAGCATCAAATCAGAGCATCCCTTGTAGTGGGGTTTCACGCGCCATCCAGGGTTCTTTTTTGGCAGATATGTCCTTGATGAGGAGTTTTAGAGCTTAGCTACTCTTTAGAGTTGTAGAGCTCGACTGCCAAGTTCCTGTCATCACCTTCCTCTGGCCAGGAGCTACAGAATCTGAATATATCTTTGTATCTGTGAAAAAGGCCTTCTGGCTTTTATATTCGTAATTGCTTGGTCTCAGCTTGGAAACTGTCTTTTTCCATTGTTCTTACAGTTATTATTTCTCTTAAACAGCTGGAATATTATTCCACTTCAGCGATGTTCTTCTTTGGTGTGTCATCTCTCCTCATCTCCTGAGAGCACTTTCATAGTTGCACTGCTGCCTTGTGCCAGGCCTTCTCTGCACTTCATTTACAACCAATGACAGGGTCCTCATTGCCACCCCGCCTGTGAGCAATCGATCTGTAAAGCACTATTTCATTACCTGCGTTCCAAGAATACTCCACCATCTGTCACAGATTAGGTTCCCCGGGAGGCAACCTCTGAGGGAAGCGTAGTGTTCTGGAGGGTTCTAACCAGTTCCCTTGAGAAGACAAACGAAGCAGGAGCAGGCTGAGGGAGAAGCTGAGCTGCGCCGTAAGCAGTGCTGGCTTCCACTGACTCAGTGTGGGGCTCCGGGGCTTCCCCGGCCCTTCAGAGCAGCCACCAAGTGCACGGAGATGGCCAGACCTGTGCCTTTCCTCAGCAATTAGTCCTGGTTGTGGGTCACCCGGGAAGGAACTTTGCTATGCTGTGTGACATAGCTCTCTGTAGCTGAGGCAGTTCCTGAGGTAACCCTGGGGTCAGGGTTATTATCTTCCTTCCTTGCATTGATTAATGCCTGGTATATTTATAATTATTGATATTTTCTTTTTTATTTTATTAATTTTAATGAGAAAGAAATAGCAATGAGACGGTTTCGATACAGGTCAGTAGGACAGTTATAATAATTAACACATTGCAGATTGTTGTCCTCATATTCAGAGTTATTCAGAGTACAAGATGCAGACATGATGACTTTTCTAGATATTATTAGTATAAATCTTTCTTCCCATTGAACTAAGAGAAAGTAGCTGTATATGTTTCCTAACTATTTATTTCACTACAAAATGGTCCTTCATTTATATCCCCCTTGTTAATTTTGTTTTATCAGAGATGGGAGTTCCATCCCCATTCAAATATTGTAGGTACATAAATATATCGAAATGTATTTTCTGTCTTTATACTAGTAAGTTCCATGAAAGCAGAAAATTTTTCACTTAACTTCACTGCCATTTCTCTCATTGCTAAAATATTATTTAGTGTGTTAAGTACTTAACAATGTTGGTTAGGTGAATGGTAGAATTTGATTTCTTTATTTAACTTTTAAGGCTTTGGCTGTTTGTCTGAAATAGCACAGAGAAACCAGTAAGTTGGGAAGTCTTAGTCTGGCAAGGTCACACCCCAGATTTCAAAGGAGTTCACAGTAGCCTCTGCGTTAAGAGGGCCACGTTTGCTAAGTTTGTTCTTAATACTATTCTCTGTTTTCACGGTCAGTTGTGTTTGTATGCGCATGCAGGAGTGCTTGCGCTTTTACCATTTCTCCTCTCACAGTTAAAGCTCCGCAACTCTGTGTGGAATGCTTGGCTCTCCTTAAAAGAACTAGCTTTTCTATTGACTTCCATCCTTTTCTTTGCCTCTTCTACTGCAGTTAGTTTTATGATTGATCTTCTCTGCCACCTCCTGTCACCTTTTGTGGTTATGACCTTGCATATCTGCTCCTTTTTTTTTTTTTTTTTGCCTCCCTTCTTCTTTTGAGACAGGGTCTCACTATGTAGTTCAGGCTGGCCCTGAACTCGCAGCAGTCCTCCTGCCTCAGCTTCCCAAGTGCTGGGATTACATGCATGGGCCAACATGCCTGGATGTCCTTGTACATCTGATCCTTTGTCAGGTGAGTGGGGTGCAGTGGTACCTTGGCTTGGGAATGGTTTTGCTTATAAGCAATTTGGTTCACAAGCTGAAGCAATTGGCACACTTCTGTTTTCGTTGGCAAGCTTTGTATCCAGTGACAAACACGACCGCAGCCATCTTTCCCTCATAGACCATCGTATCCAAAGTCACAGACCAAGTGATGTTCATGAGCCCAGGGACCTCTGTATATTTATAACTCAGGTGATACTTTTTGATAAATCTTTGAGGCCTTTGGATTCCACCTGTCACTTTGATCAGGGTACTTTACTTTGGTTTTTCTGAGAAATTCAGTGAAAACATCTAACTGCAGGGGTCAGTTATTCTTCCCTGTAGTGTGAAGTCAATATAAACCACTTGAAAAGAACAGGAGACATTTTCAAACAGAAGCAGTGTTTACCACCACAGGAGAAGTCTATAGTCATGGCTGAATGTCTATAGGAACATGGCTGAGTCAGATTTATTACTTATTTTATTTATTTATTCATTCATTCATTTATTTATTTTGTCATTTTGAGACAGGGTCTCACTATGCAGTTCAGGATGGCCTTGAGTTCACTTTTGTAGCCCAGGCTGTTGTCGAACTTACATTGATCTTCCTTCCTTAGCCTCCCAAGTACTGGGATTACAGATGTGCGCCACCATGCCTGGCTTAAAGACACATTTAAAAAAACAAAAAAACAAAAAAGTATTTATTTATTTATATTATGGCCAGCTCGGTCTGTCCTAGGGGTGAGGCTGGTGCAGCACGGATCAAACCATGGTCCCTGCAATTGCTTAAGCTTGGCTAAGCAGGTGCTTTAGACTGCTGAGCTTTCTCGCCGGCCCCCAGGTTTATTACTTAAAAGTTGGTTTTATTTTATTTAATTTTTTCCTTTTTCCTAGAGCTTTATGCTGGTTTTATTCTGTTTTCATGAGTCTTGGGAATACACTATCCTGGTATGCTTGTTTTCTTTACTAGAATATAAGTTGCTGGAAAAAGAACTTTTTAAATCTAAGTGCTGATTTTTTCCTTACTGCCCCACATTATATTACACCATGCAGGAAGTATATAATATTACTGTTGGAACCATTAGTTAAACGTTGATTCTAACCTTCATGAAACTACAGTAACCTGTATCTGAAGGAAAGGTGATTCGTTCACATCAACTAGAGAAATAGAACTTTCCAAATAAAGTAGCTTTGTCTAAGGTAAACTGAAGATTCAAATTTTATTTTCTTTATTTCTTTATTTTTGTTTTTGGCCGGACCAGGGTTTGATTTGCACTTGCCAGGCAGGCACTTGTGCCACAGAGCTATCTCCTCAGCCCCTAGAATTTTAATTACATTGATGCATTTTTGTTTTAGGCTAATTTTCTCTGAAGAAAACTATTTTAATGAATTCCTATTGCATCCATTATTATATCTTGTTTTCTCTTGAAATCATTGAACATTCAGGCATATACATAAAAAAAAAATCCCCTAATATTTTATAGATTTATTAAAGCTAAATTATTATATTATTAGAGATGATTATGTTAGCTTGACGGTAACGTATCTACTAACATGCTTGCTTCACTTCCGTGTCTCGTTGGCTACGTTTCTTTCCTTTGTTACGCTGGGTGAGGGGTGTGAGCTACCTTCCCAGCTGCTTGCTTGTGTTCTCTTTGTTTAGCAAGATGAAGTCTAGCTTCTACTTAGAAGCTTTTGTGTCTCTTACTGTCTTCCATCTATCTTTCCATAGGAAATATGTAGGAAGTAAGCTTACTGGAGATCTGTTTCTCTCTGTATATCTCTGTCTCTTGGGGGAAGGAGGGAAGATAGATACACAGACACTCTATAACTGTATTATGGACCAATCTGTTCTAAAAACCAAAAAATTGTCAGTATCAGTGTCTTACAAGTCGGACTGAGGTATATTGTTTATCTTTCCATCCTTAATTTTTCACTCATGAACAGAGATGAGCATATGAGTGTCTATATAGGGAAGTAGTTTAAGTTCTAAAAATCATATGTGTAGTTAATTTGATAGGGAAGTAAGAAAATAATATCTAAATAAAGTATATAGTTTCATTATTGGCAATGAAAGATGCTGAAAAGAAAAATGAAAGAGTGTGATTAGAAAGTTGCTCCTATGTCATATCTTATAACTAGATGTTTCCTATTGAACTAGAGGACAGTTCTCAAAATTACATGCTACATAGAGCGGTCTAATTGCCTTTGGCCATATTTGTGACCTAATATGTTGCTAGATTTTATTATTTAATACTGAACCAAAATTTGTACAGAATTTTCCATAATCAAAACATAACAAAATAATCATTCATGTTGTCAAGATTATCATATTTTGGCCAACTTAGCTTTCCAACATTGGACTGTTTCTGTTTCACATACTACAAAGCAAGCCAGAATTTATGCCAAATTTCATGTTTCTAATTTAACCAGGATGCAGTGATTGATTCTTAGAGTGCTTATCTGTGTGATGTCCATGGATCGTGATCCCTTCTTTTTCACATCTTATTAAAATAATACCACAGACGAGAGTGTACATGATGCCTACTTGTAGGGATCCGTTGATCTGACTGTGAACTGGTTCAACCCTGGGAAGACATGGCAGTAGGAATCAAAAAGAAAGACAAGAAAGAAAGACAAGATAAAAAGTTGGGCTAGGTGGTTGCCAGTCGGCCTGATGGGGGAGACTAACTCAAGGCACACACAAACAATCCTGTATTTATAGTCATACAAAGTTTGCATCCCATAACACAAGGCTACCCAGCAGCCAATAGCTGGCCTGAACCAGACAGGATGTTTTTCTCACACTGGGGTAGCTTTCTGCTCCAGGCAGGGAAGCCCAGGCCCACGTACACACACTTGATAGATTTCCTGGCTTCCTGTGGCTCCCAACATATCCCCTTTTTTATATTGTTTGATGCCAATGTAATGATTGTAGATACCTGGATTCAATGTAACCAGCCTTATATAGTCCAACAGTCCAGCATAGCTGATAATTGTTAACTGTAGTTCACTTGAGCCTTTTATAGCTTAGCATATCAGTGTGACATTACTTTTATGCCTCATGTGTACTTTTCTGCCAGATGGTTAAGACCAAGTTAAAGCAAGACCTATATAAATACGAATATAATTTTTGTTATCTAACAAGGTCAGCCCAATCTCAGGATTTATCTTTAGAACCATGTGTAGAACCTTGTAGCTCTTCTGTCAGTTTCAGCCATCTGGATGAATCACGGCCATTGCTTGGCAGCTCCCAACGACTACTGTCCTGTTCTTTAATAGAAAACAAAACATCAACAGTTAATCTTACTATGAAGCAGCATGATTAGATTGGAGTGCATAGAAATTTGCATGAAAAGAGCCCATCATACTGAGCAGGTATCTGGAGTTGCTGGATACATTTGCAGTCCTTTTCTTCAAAGGCCTCATAAATGGCCTTTCTTGAGTGAGTTCACTGTGGGTTGGACTCTTGACTCTCAGCGCAGAAAGTTTCAAAATCCGATTGTGCTGTTGTGCCAGCCTCCAAAGGCTGTGTTCGGGGACATGTGAAAAGGGAAGCTTGGACTTTGAAGTAAGTCCTCTCTCAGTCCTACATTTGGCATCTTGGGAAAAGTCATAGTTACTGCTCCTATAGATCGAGGAAAATATTGCTACCTATTTTATGAGATTGTTTTGATGATTGTGATAAAACAGACAAAATTAATTTTATTAAGCATTATAAATTGTAATAATCATTTATAGGCAGGAGATCTAGGGACAGTAGTCTATAGATAGCTATAGGTTGGTGAATGTGGCTTAATACTAGATGGGACATTTAGGAATTAGAATTTTCTAAAAGTAAGATAAGGTATGTAGATAATATTTTTCATAGAACTTGCACATAAATCATTCAGAGGTTGCCTTTCTGATTGCCCTGGTGTGACTGTTTTGTGATCTCTGTGTCACTCTGAGTATAGTTAAGGATATACAATTTTCTGCCTTAAGTGGGAGGATGGATTAGAACCCAACATCCTTCGTGTGGCCAAGTGTAGGAGTCTGTGATAGCGCTGAAGAAGCGGTGTGGTCTTTCACTGTTTGGAGCTGGTCTGACTCATAAAATTTGGCGATGCGGTGCTGCTTGTGGTCATTATGAGTCAGCCGAAAATGCTCAGTCATTGCACCGCATAATTATATTTGGCTCAAAGAAAAAGGCCTCAAGTTCAGTATTTTAAGTTTATTTTGTTTTACATAAGCTTTAGGTTTCCCTTGCTAAAATTTTATTTCACAGAAGCTCAAGGGACAGTTGACAATGCAGTTAATTCAGGAGAAACACTCATACTTTGAATCTGCTTATATTAAATCCACTATGGTACATATTAGTAGTCTGGACAGTGTCAAAGCAAGTACAAAATAAATATTACCTCCACAGTAAAAACTACACAGAGATAGTGACACTATGAATATTTTGCAAAGATTAAGAAATGATTAACTTACATCAACCTTTCTTGCTGATCTGCTGAAATGGTTTCGGGCTTACCTTTTGAGGCAGTGTCAGTGACATCTGGTTAAATCCCAAAGCAAATAGAAATCATGCTTTGGCATCTACTGTGACACTGTCGTTGTCCTGTGTATTCATCTCAAAGACAGCGTTGTTACTGACTCTGACCAGACAGGTCCTTCATGATCTACTTGTATAGCCATAACTTCTGAATTTTATATTTTCAGTGCCACCTCACTGAGTGCAGTAACTCTGTCTTTATGAATCGATCCTCATGCACTTGTTTTTCCTCCTTTGTTAACTCTTTTCGCTTACGTGTAAATCGCTCTCGGACCTGTCCCCTAGGCTTGGCCTTCCGTTTTGCTGCCTTCTTCTCCTCTAATTGGCCGCAGATATGCAACCCTTTGGCTCTCCCAAGTTGCACTGGGTGAAGAGGAGTTGATTTGGGCTGCATATAAAATATATAATTTAGTTTATGCATGTATATAACAAAACTTCTATTATTTTAAAATATTGTTATTTTAATATTAAAAGAGCAGAATTCTTTCACTATCAGGTACTCCCTGCTTGTCCAGAGCACTTGTCATCTGTCTCTCCCATCTTCCCCACCTGCAAACACATCGTCTTTTAACCTGAGCTTCTTTGATTCTTACGGACACTGGGTTTAGAAGCGCCAAGAGCTGCGCTTTCCTACAGAGCAGGGCCTGCCGTCCACCTGTGTAGGTTACACGGATTGGTGTGTGGGTGGTAAGGAGGACATGTGGATAGTGGAGATGACACGTGGGTGCTGTTTTCCAGTGTGCCCTCTGCAGTTCTGTCCAGTCGGTTGGAGTTTTCTGTGACTCTTGCTGATGGTTTTCTGTGGCTCTTCGCAGTGGCCCTTGACACAGATTACTAACCTTACTGCCAGGCAGAGACAAGGAAAACATAAAGCCAGTGGGATGTTTGCCCTTGTTTTTGTGAAACTAATGTATCAACATCTGGTTCAAGAGGAGTGTTTGGGATTCTTAGTGAGTTCTTAAGTTGCTTGTCAAAAATTTTGGCTTAATTTTACTCTTTGTGAATTTTATCCTTAAAAATTATCATTTACAAATGTGCATGTTAGCAAACTTCAATTAAATAGGATGCAATTATGAAGTAAAGAATATTTTTGTCTTAGAAGGTAGGTCTTATAATAATAAAGTCTCTGAGAAGCATTATTATTATTATTATTTTTTTTTTTGGTGGGACCAGGGTTCAAACTCATGACCTTGCACTTGCCAGGCAGGCACTTGTGCCATGGGGCTATCTCCCCAGCCCCAAGATGAATATTTTTGAAAAATAAGTGATTGCAGTTCTATATGTTTCAAAAATTCACAAATAATATTTATTTTTCCTAGAATTGACAGTGTTGTATAAGATTACAACAATATCATGAGAAAACTGGCTGATACCTTTGGTACTCTTATACCATGACTTCTTTAAAACTACTGAAGTGCTGGGGGCTGGGGAGATAGCTCCGAGGCACAAGTGCCTGCTGGGCAAGTGCAAGGTCGTGAGTTCGAACCCTGGTCCCCCCACCCAAAAAAAAAAATAAAACTACTGAAGTGTATTAAATTATTTTATGAAGCGCCCAACAAGCCTACGTTTAATGATTAAATGAGAAAACTTACAAGTCTGCTTACTGACAATAAATGGCTGACTTCACGGCACTCACAGACATAGACAGGTTGACAAAAATGTAAGCAGGATTCTCTGAGCTTTGGGTGAAAAACCACACACTCCTATGTGCTATTACTACACGAGGGAGGGTTTCGCCTAGACTGACTGTGTGGGTGCTAGAGACAGGGCTAGCACCGCGCCCACCTTCTCCTTCAGCAGTTTATTGTGGAAGATGTTCTTTATACTTGAACATAACCCTGCAGGCAAATCATGAAAATTATTACTAAAATTATGTAGTAATGTTGAATCATTTTGGGAGTATTCAACTGCATGAGAGTTTGAGGAATAATGACATTAGATGGTCTCTAAATTTCTTGCAGAATTCCGCAGTGACTATGTCAGCATCTTGGCATTTCTTTGCTGGTATTTTTTTTTTTTTTATTTTAAATTGCATCTTCGATTTCATTGTCTGATATTGATCTTAGGTTATTTAGAATGTTGATATCTTGACTTAGATTTGATCATTTATATGTATCTAGTAATCTGTCCATTTCTGTGTTTTCTGTTCTATTAGAATACTGGTTCTCACAGTAGGTATTGATGATCTGGGTTTCGGCAGGAACTGTTGTGATTTCAACCTTTTCTTTACTAGCTGCACGGACTCTGAGGCTTTCCTTTCCTTCCTTGATAAAGGTGGGTAACAGTTAGTCCATTTTACTTAATCTTTCAAAAACCAGCTCTTTCATCTAGTTTCTTCCCATACAAACTTGGGGCTGCACATGCCATCCTTTTCCTAGAAAGCTGAGGTTCAAGATCAGTTTATTTATTTGAGCTGGTTCTGTTTTTCTGCTGTGAGAATTCACTGTGGCCAGTTTCCCTGTAGGAGCCCTTTCGTTGTGCCAAAGAACTCCCCGAGCATTGCCCTGGCATTACTGTTTATTCTTTATATCTGTGGCCAATTGGTTGCTCAAGAGAGTGTTATTTAATTTCCATATGCTTATGAAGTTTTGTATTAGTTTTGCCATTTATTGCCAATTTCATTGCACTATAGTTTGATAATAGGCATGGGATAATTTCAGTTTCCCCTGTGTGCTGCGAGGTAGTACGTGGTCTGTTCTGGAGAGTGTGCAGCTGAGAATGTGTGTTCTGATGCCCTGGGATGGAACAGTCTGTAGACATTTAGGAGGCACATTTGGTCAAAAGTCTAGTTCTGCTGATTTGCCTCTTTGTTACAGGGTGTCCTGCTGTCCCCTGTTACAACTGTATTAATATTTATTTTTCATGTTCATTATTATTTGTTTATTAGTTAGGTACAGTGGTATTTGCTTTGGCATGATGTTTTGAATTTTCACCCCAGAAAAAGGGCTTGCGTCATCAAGACAGCTGATAACAGATGCTCTCGGGGATGTGGGCGAAAAAAAGAATGCTTCTCTGCTGTTGGTGGGAGTGTAGACTGTGGTGCAGCCACTGTGGAAATCAGTGTGGAAATTCCTTCAAGAGCTAGGATTAGAGGTCCTGTTTGACCCAGCTCTCCTCCTTCTGGGTATCTTCCCAGAAGAATGAAAAACATCATGACACAGCGATGTTTTTAAAGTGTACCTATGAGTCTAGCAGCACAGTTTGCAGTAGCAAACTCTTGGAAATAATCCCACTGCCCATCAACCAAGGAATGGATAAAAGAGATTAACATATATATATATATATATATGTATATATATATGTATATATATATATATATATCAGAGTACTACTTAGCCATAAAGAAGGATAAACTTGAGACTTTCATAGGTAAATGGATGCAACTCACTTCTTTTATAAGTGAAATAAAATCAGATCCATCCATATAAACATTGTGCTGTCTCACTATATGAGAACCTGAATGAGTAAATGATATCCATAATGTACAGTAGATTTTGTGAAATAGGAAGAAACTGTTCAAAAGAAAAGATAAACTGTAACAGAAAGGGAAAGCAAAGGGAAAGAGAAAAAATATATTTATACACAAGATAGTTAAGATAATTACATAGCTACTTTCTCTTAATTCATTGAAAAGAAAAGCTTCTGCTAATATTGTTTGAACAAGATATCATGCCTACATCTTGTAATCTGAATAACTACTATGAAGACCGAACACAATATATTAATTATTGTAACTGTCCCACTGACCTATTTTAAAACTTTGTTTTATTGATATTTTTTTATTGTGTCCCTTCAATGAAATCCAAACACATAGACAAATACTGTAAGTAAACTATTTCTGCTTATGTATTTACCTTAAATGGAGGTACAGATAGCGCATCAACTATAACAAATGTGTGCTGTCCACTCTCCTTTCAACCTCAGCCCTGCTTCTCAGTTATTTGCGATTTTGTTTCCGCGGGCATTGCTCTGTGCTTCCTAGCCGTCCCCTCCACATCGCCACCGCTTGTCCTGAGCGCTGCCCCAGCCCCGTGCTGCTGTACACTGTCACGTTCACCACGCCGCGAGCGCGTAGCAGCACAGCTGCGACAGTGTCCGCAGACCCACAGGCTGCTCGCGCAGCTCTTGCATCTGCGGTGGTGCCTGCGCAGCTCTCTGTGTGGCTGCGGAAGTTCGCAGCTCGGATGCTTGGAGAAAGGAGGAGCGACTGCTGAGGCGCCGTGGTGATTTTTTTTTTTTTTCTACTCTTCCCAATGTTTCCGTCCGGTGCCCTTGCTTCCACTGGATGGAAGAGAAGTCTGATGCAGTTCTTGTCGTTCTGCTGTCAGTAAGCTGCTTTCTGCTCTGTCTTTTCTAGATTTTTCTCCTTGTCTCCATTCTCCTGCACCTTGATTATGATATGCTTCTTTATTTGCAGATTTTGGGGGGCGTTTACCTGCCTTTGCGTCTTCCGCTCTTCTCCGATCAGTGGATTGGTGTTTGTGATTAATTTTTTAAAATTTCTCAGCTTTTATTACTTCAACTATTTACCCTTTGCACTTATTTCCTATATTCTCATATACTATTTATTTATTTATTTATTTTTGTGGGACTGGGGTTTGAACTCACGACCTTGCACTTGCCAGGCAGGCACTTGCGCCTCAGAGCTATCTCCTCAGCCCCTCCCCCCATACACTTTTTAAATTGTTTTCTTGTTATTTCATTTTTTAAATTTCAGTTTGGGGATTTGTTATTGACATTTTTCATGCTCACATTTTTTTATGTCTGATCTATTGATAAGCCTACTGAGGGCAATCTTAAATTCTATTATTCTGTTACTTCCACTTACACCATTTACTGTACGTTTCTGGAGTTTTTTTTTTCTCTGCTAATACCACCTATATATTCCTGTATGTTGATCACTTCTTCCATTAGAACCCTTAGCTTATTACTCTGATTGTGCTAAAATTTCTTCCACATCTCGATATAGTTGCAATTCTGGGTTTTTTTTTTTTAATCTTTTTTTATCTTTTTGAGACAGGGTATCACTATGCAGCTCAGGCTGGCCTTGAGTTCACTTTTGTAGCCCAGGCTGGTCTCAAACTCACACCGATGCTCCTGCCTCAGCCTCCCACGTGCTGGGATTATAGGTGTGTGTTTGGAGACCATGTTTCTTACCCTTTAGCTTGGGTCATCATTTTGCGGAAAGCCAGCCATAGTGTTTGGGGTAAAAGGAACTGAAGTAGATGAGTCTTTACCTTAGCATTAGGTTTCTTTCTATGGCTAGGAGTTAAATTGTGTTTACTGTGTGCTATAGCATCAGTGCAGGAGGCTAACATTTTCTCAGTGTCTTTTTCATTTCACGTGGGTTTTCCTTGAGATATTTTGTATACTATTGGAGCTTGTGGTCCCTTAAACTGTGATGTCCTATTATTCTGGAGCCTGTTGGATGGTCATACAGTGTGCATACGTGTGTCTTGGGTGTCATGTGTTCTGTAGTCCCGTGGTAACGTCTGTCTTTTATGAGGTTGTGTTGGGTATTTTTCTTTTCCTTGTTAAACACTCAAGTTGCTTATTTTTCTCCCCTGGGGTTGGGTAGGCTTTGGTAAAACCTAGTTTAGTTAGACTCTGCTAGTACAGCTTTTCATTAAAGGACAATTCTTATTAAGAATAGAATGTTTGGGTACTATTGAAAATCGCTATTTTTCCTTTCCTCTTGCTAGGGGCACGAGAGTTTCGTCTGGCTGTTATAGTGAGAAACCAATGGGGCTCCCAAGGGAAAATGCATGCAAGAGCGGTCGTCCCGCCCCCTGCACAGGTTTGGATCCCTCGCAGTTTTCGCTCCCACGTTAGTGGCCGCTGAGTCTCCAGCAGTTCGTGAAGTGCAGTCAACGTGCTGCCACCCCTGCTGGCTGGCCACACCGCTCTGCTCCGGGCTGCTGCTCTCAGGAAGCAGTGACTCTCTGTGCCCTTCTCTCCCCAGGATTCAGGGCAGCGTGGTGGGTCATGATGGGTTGAGGACAGTGCTCACTTGGAGTTTGCTAAACATTTTCTTATTGTAAGAGTGGGATCCATTGATGTCCAAGTTCTTTACGTGTCCAAATCGGAAACCTTGACCCTCTACTGAAGAACCTGGGCTGTGGACGTTAGGCTGTTGAATCTTTCTGGTGCACTGAGTTGAGTTCTAAATCTTGCTTTGTTGTGAGGTTTTTACCTTGGCAATCTAAGCATGAGTTTGCCTTAGTACGCCTGCTGTGAACCCCTCTCATATGTTGAGTTATCTTAAAATACATGCTAGTCTAACCTTGTACTCACTGTAAGCCCAACAGAGACTCTGATCTCGGCCTGTGCCTACCTCACACCCACCGCTTCAGCCAGCAGCATTACAGTTCAGTGGGTGGCAGTTTTCAGGTGTGCAGAGTTGCCCATTAATCCTGACTGAAGGGAGAGGTTGAGTTTCACGTGCTATAGAAGAAGCTTTATTGTGCTATAATGGCCAGCATCACAATGTTGTCACTGCTTTATTTCACCCCAAGTGACTTTCTGTATCTGTGACAGTTTGGACTAAAAGATAGTGAAAGGAATATCTTTCTTTTTTTTTTTTTTTTGTATTCACTGAACTTCAATATGATTTATACAGTGCTCTGTCCTATTCTGTCTTAATTTTGTTCTCACTACCTTAAATTCGAGTCAAACCAATTTCACTGCTAGTATTAGTTTTCATTGCTTTAATGTATTTTCCTTTTAGATCCTTTGGTAGACTCCCATTTATTTATCTTTTTTTTTTTTTTTTAAATAAAATGTCACTGGGAACTTGTCCCTTGATGACAAGGAGGCAGTGCAGATACACTTTTGGCTGCTTGTGCATGAGCTGCATAACAGGTGAGCGTGACAGTCGAGACTGGAAGGATGAGGAGATTGGTCTCAGTGGGGCGTATTTCTGGTTTATGAGTGATTCGTGAACACCAGCAAGCACACTTAATTTGGCATATTTTGAAGATGATTTCAGAATGCAGATGAACTGCTGACGCATTCACCTTGAGTCCCAGCAGTGTGGCTCAGTCTGATGTAAGCCCTGACCTTCATGCCCACGGGTAGGTTCACATGGCTCTTCTGTCCTGGAGCCGAAGTACATTTTCACTTAGAGGAGGCACGCAGTTAGTGACGCTAAACACCGGAACCACAAGAGTCTTTCAGGAATCTTCTGAGAAGAGGCTAATGTTTTATGGATGAAAACAAAATCAGCTAATGTTAGATAGAGGCTCTTCTGTAGGATGACTGGTGATGAACGTACTTCTATGAAGAGTACATGCCACTGAAAGTTGAGCCTTTGAGTATTATTTAAAGATTTCTTGTGTGTGTGTGTGTGTGTGTGTGTGTGTGTGTGTGTGTGTGTGTGCTACCGGGGATCGAACTCAAGATCCTGTGCTTTGCCAGGCAAGTGCTTCTTCTTCTGAGCCATCTCCCTAGCCCCTTATTACTGGTATTTCAGGCAAGTGCTTCTTCTTCTGAGCCATCTCCCTAGCCCCTTATTACTGGTATTTGGCTGAGAAGTTTGCCTTAAGAGAAAAGGAAAGAGGAGCAGTGATTTAGAACAGATGACATGTAAAAGCAGGTATTGCATGATAAATATATTTTAAAAGTGTGCATATCTTAGCAAACCAAATAAAAGTTTTTGTATAAATCAATGGTGATATTTCTCATTTTACCTACAATACATAGCATGTTTTTTTTTTTTCTTTAAATTCTCCTGCTTCCTCAAGCAATGGTTTTTGATGGACTGTCTCATTTCTTCTTTCCAGTAAGTGAATTAAAGAATAACACATGTGATATGCATAACAGGCTCTATAGGCGTGGGTCTCTGAGGTTTTGGAACAATGCAGAGATTATTTTTCTTTCTATGGTGAAATACAGAATTTTGGAATGAGACAGAGAATATATTTCAAGAAGTTATTGAAGATTTTGATTTTTATAAGCACCTACATATTTGTTAAGCTTACATCTGCATCTGATTAAACTCCTTACTTAAAACCTGAAGACAGATTAGAATGCCATATTAGTAAATCTAATGGACCTGGTCATTCTTGAATTTTCAATACTCTTCCAAATTTTTATTAACCAGTTCTAGGAACAGAGGTGTAAAGAGAATGCCTTAGTTTTCAAGCTTTCCCGCCAGTCTTTCTTTATAAATAGATTCAGTTTGGATTGTCATTCTGAATTTGAGTGCATTATTTATTGGTGAAAGGGGGTAATCAGCACCCAATCCAGTAAATGAAATTTGGTGTGGGGATGCCAGTTAGAAGAAAAAAAAAACCTGGCAATATTTTCATATGTGCATTGCCATCAGAAAATCTTAGTACTGTTTAACTAATTCTCGATATTGTCCCAAAAGTAAGTTAATAAAATGGTCTGAGGATTTGTAGAGTGTGAGACTCACATGTTTGTCACATTTCATGACAATGAGGCATGTAATTAAAACCTTCCAAGAAGGCTTCTCAAATATTGCAGTTAGGATTCCTTAATGTTACATGCATATAGAACTGATTACAAGCAAGCAGTTGAAACATAAATAATAGATGAATAAAATTTATGTGCTCGGTGTGGCAGTGCACGCCCGTGATCTCAGCACTTGGGAGGCAGAGGCAGGAGGAGGCAGGAGCATCGCTGTGAGTTCAAGGCCATCCTGAACCATGCAGCCAGACAAATTTTTTTTTTTTCTTTTTGAGATAGGGTCTCACTATGCAGTCCAGATAGGTCTTGAGCTCACTTTTGTAGCCCAGGCTGGTCTCAAACTCGCACCGATCCTCCTGCCTCAGCCTCCCAAGCGCTGGGATTACAGGCATGCGCCACCATGCCCAGCTCCACACAAAGTCTTTAAGAAAAGAAAATGGATGAATAAAATTCAACATAAAAGCTAATCAGTGACTGAATGGTAATTGGACTAGAGCTATTTATCAGCACTGAGCGTTTCGTTTGCAGCATTCTGTTTTAATGCATGTGCTATGGTAATGCCTACATTTACACCAAGCACAAGGGAGTGATAAATAAATATTATCAGGTCATTCACTCAATCATAGTTTCATACATTACCAAGCTCAGTTACAACTATTGTGATAAAGCCATCACAAAATCATCCCCAGAAAGCATATCAGAAAAACAATAGCTAATATTCATTGGCCTTTATGGGTGAAGAGTTTGTATTAACTCAAGTCTTTCAATTCTGTGCAGTAGGTACCTATGTTATTCTCACTTTAGAGATGAAGAAGCTGAAGGAGTTTGATTACCTTCCCAGTATCTAGAGGTAATGAGAAGTAATCTTGGAAATCAGACCAGCGCACTCTGACCAGTAAAGGGTTGTACTTCATTATGGTGTTGAGTTTTCCATCAAGTAGTTGCTGAGTGTGGGTGGTATTAAGAGATGTATTAGTGGTGGGCCGATGAGATGGTTCAGTGGTATAAAGCACCTGCTTAGGCAAGCTTAGGCAGTGGAAGGGACTGTGGTTTGATCCCCAGCACCACATGCTGCTCCAGCCCCACCCCCAGGGCAGGCTGAGCCGGTAATTCCCCTGAAACATAAACAGGGAGTGAGGATTAAATAGAACTACGTAGGTGGCATCACGTAGGAGTTAAGCAGGGAGTCTGCCAGTGAAGGCCAGTGGGTTATTGAGCTATGATAAATGTCAGGGGGCAAAGATGCTCACATGCAGGTCAGTGTGTCCTGACAGAAGCCAGTAGAAACAATGCTAAGCAGCTTAGGCTTGGAAATCTCCCGGATCATTGGAACATCTGATGGCAGCATTTGTAGGACCTCAGGATGTGAAAGAACTTACTTCTAATACAGGAAAGATGATATCTTGGCATTTTTATGAGTTCAGGCACTAATGCTGGCATTAAGAAATGCCAGTCATCTAGAGTTATGAACAGACAGAATGGAAAATTCATTATTGTCAGGTGGCTGCTAGATGTGGAAGATGGTCATTGCCCAGGTATGGGCGTTAGTCCAGGTGACCGTGCAGCAAGACCAGATTTGTTCTTTCTTTTGGATTTGGACTTTCAGCTACTTCTAAGAGTACAGATCTCAGCTTAAAAGCAAAACAAAACAAAACAAAACAAATATATATTTATATATTTCCATTACTCTATGGTCAAAGGATGGATATTGGCTTTCAATCTTTGAAAGCATTTCTATGTGCTAATTCATTTTTATTTTCCTCTCATTTCTTTTGTCTTTTTAAAAAAATTTTACTTTTTTAGACAGAGTCTTGCCCTTTGGCCAATTGGCCCCAGTTCCTTGGGCTCAGGCAGCTGTCCTGCAGCTTCCTGAGGGGCTGGGGCAGTGGGCACACACTGTCAGACTTCAGTTTCTGCTCTGATTTTGAGATTTCACTGTGAAGGAATGGTACCGATTTTTGGAAGAGAAGACCTAGATGAGCGCTATCTTCTTCAAGGCTGTCCTTGGAAGCTCTGTGCAGTCATTACTGTTAACATTCACAGAAATTTTAAAAAATATTACAACGGTTACATTTTAAGAAAAATCCCCCTGAGACTCACGTTGATTCCTGGGCCTGGTCAGAATGAGAACCTGGCTGCAAGTCAGTGACTTGGAGTTGGATCTTGTTCACAAAGTATTTGCTTAACTCCTTCTCTTCCGTGGTAAAGAATAAAGGAAGGAACTTGCCTGCACTGTTTCTACCCTGAGCCCTTTGGTGACTTCTTCGTGCACCCCTAATTTTTCTGTTAAGCTGAGCCTCCTTTGCATTTTTGCTTGCACCTTGTACCTGCCAAGGAGCTTGCTTCCTAGTGAATCTCTTAAGGGCCAGATCTCTGTTCCCTATTTCCAGCTAAATTCACTGAACACTCTCAAACCTCAGTATGTGATCAAAAATTAGTAATTTTAGAATAAACTCTTAAGAAACTCATCAGAATTAAAGCACTGTGGATTTTGAGTGCTGCCCTATATGTACTAAATCCTCAAACTACTAAATCTCTCAGGGAAAAATCGCAGCATGCTCAGTGAACTTGGTTACAGGGAATTCTTGATAGTTTATAACCAAAGCATGATGTTTTGTTTTCCCCAGTGTCTGTCCATATATGTTGTTATGGTTTATATCTAGCTGTCCCTCCAAAGCCTCATGTAAATCATGGGGCTGTCAAGCGCCTGGCTTGAGGGGCGGGGCCAAAGGACTAGGATGGGGCTTGAGGGGCGTGGCCAAGAGGCGCAAACTGCTAAACTGACAGCACGCACTGTCAGATTGCCCCCTCCCTCAGGTGGCGGTCTCTCGGACGTATGGAGCAAATTATCCTGGACACGGCGGTGTAGAGTCTCAAGGTCTTGCTATGTAATTCAGGCTGCTTTATCTCTAGGAACTGTGTGCTAAGTAAACCTTTTCTTCCCTAACCTGGTATGCTGGGTATTTGTCCCAGCAGTGACAGAGAAAAGTAACTAGGACAGAATTTGGTAGCAGGGCAGTGGGGTCGTTGCTGTGGCTAAAACTGACCATGTGGATTATAAGCTTTTGGGAATGGCTTATGGGAAGAAATAGGAAAGGTTTGGAGATATCACCTATGAACAAAGCATTGGAACAGTTTTGGCACTTCTGTACAGGAGGTTCTGGTCAGAGCTCAGACCAGAAGAGTGATAGAAAGCCGACGGGTAAAGATCAGGCTTGGGAGGTTTCTGCTGGAAAGAAGGACTACATTGGCTTTTGGACTCCAGATCATTTGTGTTTTGACTTGGCAGAAAGTTTGGCAGAATTTTACCTGTGTCTAGAGACTTTGCCTGAGAGTGAACTTAAACATGGAGGACTAATTAATCTTTCAGAAGAAATCTGAAAGCACTCAAATATTGGGGCAGTGTCATGGTTACTACTGGGGGCTCTTAGTCAAATATATGTTGAGAATGTAAAGCAAAGAGCCCAGCAGAATGATTTAAAATGTCGTGAGTTTGGGCAGAAAGAAAGCACCAGGAAGGCTATGGACTGCAAAGATGGAGCTGAGATCTCCATTGCCCAGGAGGAACAGGAGAATAGAACATATGACCTGAAAGCATCACAGGAGATGGCATGTTCTTGCCCTTCACAGCCTCAGAAGCACAGGGGTGAGGGACTTTGCTTTGAGGAGAAAGCCTCAGAGCCTCATGTTCTGAATGGAGGGAGCGGCCACACCAGGTTCCAGAATGGAGGTGGGCAGCCACACCACATTACAGAATGGCACTGGCATAGGGTATATGTTTCTTAGAATCAGGGTTAGAGTGCTCAGAAATCCAGGTGCTCAACCCCTACAGCTAAGAGAGAAGGAAGCCTGGCTCCTGCTCCAGCTGGCAGCAGACCTTGGCATCATCTGGATGGCATTGGTTTTAGGCACATGCAGAATGCAGGAGTTCTGAGGTTAGAAAGGCTTCCACCTTGATTTCAGAAGAAGGCCTGGGTGGCCAGGCAGTGTGCCCCAGGAAGGGCAATATTTATAAAGCTGTGAGTGAGAAGCCTACTCTGTGAAAAGTCCAGAAATTTGGAAAAGCCAGGAACGTGGATCATCTAAGGAAAACTGTAAAGAGGGAGTAAAGCCAGCCTAAGAGAGAAGCCATGAGAGGTACAACCACCAGATGTGACCTAAGGGTGGAGCCACATAGAGCACATGGAGCCACATAGAGCTCACAATTTGCCACAGATTGCTTCAGATGTTCCACATGGAACTATAGGACGTAATGTTTGTCCTGATGGGTTTTGGACTTGTTTTGGCCCCAGTGGTTTGTATCCTCCTATGTATACCTTTTGCAATGGCAATGTTTATCTTCTGCCTTTGAATGTTTGATGTATTTAATTTTTCATTTGTGTAGGTGCTCACAGTTGAGAGTTTGCCTTGGATCTTGGAGGAAACTTGGGACTTGAACTTTTCAGCAATATATTGGAACTATTGGGAATTTGGCAATTTTTACAGATGGACTAAAATGCCTTCAGCAGAAAGGGCTATACGTGAGACTTTGGGGGTTCAGGGGTGGAACGTTGTGGTTTGTATCTAGTTGTTTCCCCAAAGCCTCACGCACATCATGGGGCTATCAAGGGCGTGGCTTGAGGCGTAGGGCCAGAGGACCAGGGTGCAGCTTGAGGGGTGGGGCCAGAGAGGCATGAACGGCTAAACAGCGGGTGCCCCTCCTCCCCCAGCTGAGGGTCTCTCAGAGATATGGAGCGAATCATCCTCGACACAGTTGCTCAGAGTCTGGAGGTCTTGCTATGTAATTCAGGCTGCTTTAAATTATGAAACCTCCAGTAACTGTGAGGTAGATAGACCTTTCTTTCCCTAAACTTGTGTGCCAGGTATTTGTCCCACCAATGACAGAGAAAGGTAACTAAGACATATATTCAAGTATCTGATAATGCTGAATTTACATAAATGTTGATATATTTTTTTCATTAGGATAGAATCATAGCCCCCTTATTCTGCCAGCGTCATCTTTTTAGGTGTGAATAGTGATTCCTGTCCTTGACTTGGTCACGGATATCTTAAGCTGCAGCTTTGTGGTTCAGCTGTGACCTTACTATGCCCAGCAGTGTAAATTCACATTGTGCTATCCTTAATTCTGCTGGAAAATGGAGAAGACCTGTCCTTTGCTCAGCAGGCTTGAGAGAACGAGATGAGATGATCCCTATAAAGTGCACAGCACCCCGTCTGGCACTTAAGAGTTAGATATAGAGATTAGTTGCTGTAATAAAGCTTTTGTCAGATTTAACTAGGCCCAAAAATCAGCACTTCTGCAGTTTTTACATGTGAGCTTTATGGGTAGTATTTCTGTTACCTTTTAAAGTCATTTATACCCACTATTTTATGTTGTATTTTGATCATGAAATAGTAGGTTCTTTTCATAGCTGTGCAGAGTTGAATTGGCTAACGTTTGAGAGTTCCACTCATAATTTCTTAGTGACAAGGGTGGTTCAAACTGGAGCTAAATATCCCTTACATGGCTTTTTTTTAAAATTACATGATGCAAGATGCTTGTATCACAAAATGAATTCAGAATGCCTCTTTCTGAATCTCCAGGAGTCAAATCAGAGTTAACTATAATGTAGAGAAAAGTCATTAAATTAAAACTGATATGCAGTATCCTCCATGGGATAATTCTAAAACAAGCTTGTGTAAATGATAAGGTACCCTGCGTACCATTTTACTACCTATGTCTACTCCCAGATCTCACTTAGGAAACATTGTACGTTTATAGCCTGACCACATTGTGTCCTAAACCCTGAAAGCAAGCTGTATTGTGGGGATTTCACTGTAACCACATGGAAATTGTAACAAGCCTCAAGCCACCAAACCAAGTAAGTAGTAGATCTGGGAATAGAACTGAGAAGGCCGTGTCTCTTCCTCACACTCTGCAACCACAGTGTTCTTCCCCTTCTGCACATGATGACAGGTCGTTAGACGCTGCCACACCACCACAGTGTGACGCACTGGGGCAAGCCCCACCAGGGTGCTCTTTACTGACATACAGTGCTTGTTTTCCTGAGGTCTCCTTAGAACTCAGGGAAGCGGGAGGGGTCAAGAGTGAACGCCGCCAGGTGATTATTGCGTAATGTGTGTATCTGGGGGATTTACTGGTGGCTACAGACTTTACATTGCTGCTGACATTATGTTTTTAAAGTGATAACTATAGAATTGATTTTAGTAGTTTTTTTTTTTTTTTTTTTTTTTTTTTTTTTTTTTTTTTTTTTTTTTTTGTGGGACCAGAGTTCAAACTCACAACCTTACACTTGCCAGGCAGGCACTTGTGCCACAGACCTATCTCCCCAACCCCTGATTTTAGTAGTTCTTAATAACTTTTTCATAACTGAAAGTAAAGAGTCTCCTTGGAAGATGAAAAGTATGATAGACTAGGCATGGTGGCACGTGCCTGTGATCCCAGTGCTCACTCGGAAGGCTGAAAACAGGAGAATCACTACAGGTCTGGTGTGTTTCATGAGACCCTCTCGACCCTGTACTAAAATACAAAGAATTAAAAAAAAAAAAAAAAAGAACAGTGTAATGCATACAAGTAAAAAATATTTTATTTCTTTCAAGAATTGGCTCGCAACAGGTTCTGCCAGCCCTACCCCTGGTGGGTGTGCTAAACTGATCACTGAGACCAGGCATGGTGGCATACAGCTGTAATCCCAGCAGTGGGGAAGCTGAAAATAGGAAGATCACTATGATTATGAGCTGCATAGTGAGACCCTATACCAAATACATAAAATTAAAAAAAAAAAAAAAAGAACTGGCTCACACCCCCTATTTGTACTTTTAAGAAATCCCCCTTTTTGTCCTTTAGTTGATTTCCAGACCACTGAAATAGTTGTATACAAAGTTTAGTCCTGAAATACTGTTCCTCTTCAGAGAACAAATTTGCAAACTTCACTCCGTAGAGCTGGAGGGCGCCTTCCTTACCATTACTGTTTAGTGTGAATAAAATTGCTCAGATTTATCTACGTTTTATAATTTAATTATGTCAAAGACGTTTTTGTTGGAATGATTTTCTTTTTTATGAAATATACCTTGTGAAGTTCCTATAAAAATTTTTTTGGTTTGTATTTGTTTTAATTTTTATTTTGACCTTACTGTAGAAGAGCTTCATTAGATGTACAGTGTAAAATAATAGTTATTTTCTTCTAGGCCTTTTGGGGATATTATTTCACTATCTATGACTTTTTTTGTAACATTCAATAATTTTTCAAAAATCTAGTGCTAGTACTGGCATTGAGCACTTACATCTACCACTTGAATTAATCCTTGTAACAACTTTCTTATGATAAAAGGCCATTATTCTTTTTTTTTTTTTTTTTGAGGCAGGGTCTCATATAGTTCAGGCTGGCCTTGAGCTCACTTTTGTAGCCCAGGCTAGTCTCGAACTCACACTGATCCTCCTGCCTCAGCCTCCCAAGTGCTGGGATTACAGGCGTGAGCCACCACACCCGGCCTTATTTTCATAATGAGAAACACAGCCATAGGATTGTTACATACATACAGCAGTTGAGGAGGCCAAGATTTCAGCCCAGGAGCTCTGATTCCATGGCCTATCTCTTAAATCACTGTAACAGCCAACCCAGTACTTAAGAAGAAGAATATAGGCAGACTAACAGCATTAAATATTAAGGTTGTTGGGGGAACTGTAGTAATTAAGCAAAGGTGATTTCTTTCTGGGTAGATAAATCAGTGGACGAATGGTTACTGTTAGGCAGTCATTGCTGAGCAGCACAGACCTGGTGATCGTGGGGACCTTCTCCTCACCTCTGGATGGTGACCGTGACAGGGCTCTCCAGAGTGACTGTGAGCAGTAAGCACCTGCGTCTTTCATCTTTTGTTTTCGTTAGCAGCAGTATAATAAAATAGCAAAACGTAGAAACCGAGTATATTGGAACGTAGCGTGTGATGCTGGCGTGGAGGGAACGGACTGCTTAGTAAGTGGTGCTAGGATAGCTGGTTGAATTATATAGAAAACAGAAATTTTGATTTCTCTGTTTGCTTTTTAATCCATGGCCTCATATAAAAGTAATGCCAGACTTTGAGGCTAACAGTTTGATAAATCTTCTAAAGAAGATTGTGATGAGTAGTTAAGTGTGTGTTGACTTGGCTGCCGTGAGCACGCTACCAAAGGCAGGAACAGCAGGCAGGGTGAGAGCCCTGACACATACAGATGCTTTGGTAGAATAGACAGGAACACAGTCAAAATGATTAGCAGCAAAGAAACCATTTGCAGCATATGTAATAAAAAATACTAACCTTAATTTATAAAAAGCTCTTATTGCAAGATTAAAAGATTATAGAAAGTAACCTGTGGACATACAGTCGTTTAGAGAGAACTATAACTGACCAGTAGACATAGAAAAAGAAAAAAAGGCTTAGTTTCACGTGCAGTTAAAACACAACAAGCAGCTGTGGCTCTGTGCTACCTCATGGCCCCCGGCTCAGGAGGTGACCGAGGCACAGCTACTGCTGTGGGCGCCTGGCAGAGCGCAACAGTCCTGAGAGATCTGAGGGGCGGGTAGGGTGTCATGGAGCTGCTCAAGATTTCCATGGCCGAGCAGAGCTTCAGATTCATCAAGGGAGGTGTGGGCAGGCTTGCCGGTGCAAGACCATTACCTCCTTTACTTTGGGAGAGTGAGGCAGGAGGATCACACATCTGAGGCCAACCTGGGCACCTGAATGAATTTTTGTCTCAAAGTAACAACTACAAAAAGGTCCTGCGAGTGTGGTGTGCTGTTGGAGCACTTGCCCGGAGCGTGTGAGTTAGATTTAACTCCCACCAAGGACGGAGGTGCCCTTTGTGCCAGGAGGCTCAGGGAGGAACAGATCCCCTTCCAGCTGCCAAGGAGAGCCAAATCTCTTCTCTCCTTTTTTTTTTTTTTTTTTAGTTTTTTT
>PVJA010027765.1:0-28250 GCA_004027025.1 Myocastor coypus | reverse complement strand
AAGAAGGGCTATAAGGATAGCCAATATTTTGGCCCTAGCCCTTCAAGGTCAATAAAGACCCAGGATATAAGAGAACCTGTGCTGTAATATCCTATAACTCAGAGGTGTCCCAAATTTCCTGGTCAAGGAGATTATGGGACCTCAGAGGAAAGGGATGAATGAACTGCAGTGCGTCTAAGGAGAGTCACCCAGAGAAATACAATCTCTCAGGCTTTCACAGAAAGCAAAATCGCCAAGCAATGGCCGTGACTCGTCCCGAAGGCTGACACTAACAACAGTTCTACAAAGTACTGTCTATGATCTCAAATTTAATCCTGAGGGGATTTGACCCTGGAAGATACAAAAAAAAAATGAATGTTTAGTTATGCAGGTCTTGCTTCAACTTGCCCTTGACCACCCAGCAAGAAAAAAAAAAATCCCTAATTACAATGCATGGAAAGCAGAGCTAGATTGGTGAGATGAGCTTTAGGAGGCTCAGATTCAATAGCTTCCAACGTCACAAGCTTCACTGGTGGCATACTGCAATTGCAAAACCTTTGATTGTGTATGTATCTGCTTCCTTTTAGTCCAAAGAGAAGTATATTCTTTCCTGTTTTTTTTTTCTTTCTTTCTTTCTTTTTTCTATGCAACATTAATAGGGAGGTGGGTCATGCCCACACACTGCACTCTATATTTATTGCTTGAATATTGTGAGGACAATATGCAATATGTCAACTTTCAAAGAAAAAAAGGGGGAAAAGAAAAAAAAAAGTAATGTGGATTTAGAATGGTTAATGTTTAGTTGTTTGATCAATCTTATATACCTATATGTATTAATCTAAACTGATCCGATGATAAAAATATGTAATATAACCATTGTTAAATTTAAACAATAAAAGAATTGAAAAAAAAAAAGTATCAGGATTTGGCCAAATAAAAACAAATTATTTGGTAGAGTATAATACACATGAATTATAATCCAATTACAAACGAAGTACTTATTCCTAACTAGAACCTCATGAACCTACTCTTTAGTGTCTGAATTCCTATCAGCATTTCAGTCATCTGACCTCTGAGCAGAATCACTAATCATTGTCTATTTACAAAATACTAGGTCTTCTTCAATTTGTGTCTCAAACACTTTCTATGTTACTCTTGCAAACCAGTTCTAAAATGTTCTGTGTCACATAATCATTATTATTTTATTTTATTACTTTTATTAAGAAATAATAATGAGACAATTTTGCGACATATTAGTAGGACAGCCTCAGTAATTAGTACGATGCTCATTGTACTTTTCATAGTAGTTGTTTCATGTACAATATGCACATGTGATAACTTTAATAAACACTGTTGGTACAAATATTTCTTCTCATTGAACTAAGAGAAAGTAGTTGTATACATAGTTCAATATTCCATAATTGTAATGGGTTATCAGCAGTACTGGCAATGTCAGAAGCTGTTGACTTGAGCCTTTTGCAGCTCAGCATACTAATCTGGCTTTACGTTTTATGCCTTGTGGTTAAAGTTTCTGATGGTTGGTTAAGGCAACGTTAAAGCAAGAACTACATAATAAAAGGTGTAACTTTTGTATCTGACAAGGTAAGTCCAAACTTCTCAGGGTGAACTTTGAAACCATGTATACATAATCTTTATTATCAGACGAATAACCCCATTTCTAATACCAAAATATTGCTTAAAGTTCTAATGAAAACACATTATGCTAGGAATACATTGCATACATATTTTATTTATTTTCTCTTTTTATGTGGTACCAGAAATTCAATTTGGGACCTTGTATTTGCCAGGAAGGGACTTACACTGCTGAGCTCTCTCCTCAGCCATGAATGCTTATCTTAGGAAATAAATATGAATTAAAACAAATGGCTTTTGAAGCAACAATTCTACTTTTAATGTCTTCTTTCTAAAAAAATCATTTTAACTATTTATTTATAACTTTTCATGAGAAATAACAATGAGTCAGTTTTAAAATGCATTAGTAGTATATCCACAATAATTAATACAATGCACATTGTTGTTTTCATAATAGTTATTCAGAGTAGAGGATGCTCACATGATGATTTCTCTAATTATTATTGGTATAGGAATTTCTTGTCATTGAACTAAGAGAAAGTAGTTTTATACACATTCCTTAAGCACAGTGGGTTAGCAGAAATGACAACGTGAGAAGCTATTGATTTAAGTGTTTCACAGCTCAGCGTAGTAATCTAGTTTTATTTTTTATGCCTTGTGATTATCTTTTCTGCTGGGTCGTTAAGGGAAAGTTAAAGCAAGACCTGTATAATAAAACATGTAACTTTTGTATCTCCCAAGGTCAATCAACTACCTCAGGATTAACCTAGAAAACCTTGTACAGTGCTTTGTAGATCTGTTGTCCATGTCAGACGTCTAGATGACTCAGGGACATTGCTTAAATAGTTTGCTCTCTGTGAAAGCCTGAGAGAATGTTTTCTCTCTAGGTGACTTTCCTTAAGCACACTATACATAGTTGATCTCTTTCCTCTGTGGTCCCATACTCTCCTTGAACAAAAACTTTGGGATGCCACTGAGTTATCAGATGTTACAGCACAGGTTCTCGTATATCCTGAGTCCTCACGGACCTTCAAGGGCTAGGGTCAAAATATTGGCTAATGTTGTAGCCCTTCTGTTTCTATCACTTTTGGTCTGTAAACTTAACTTAACCCTCCAGGAGAGAAACTTAATGATATATTACTCTATAACATAGGAACTTGAACTTAACAGTAATGTCTTTCTGAATATCAAATATCTTAGACTTTACTTGGAGTTGGTATTTTCCATCAGTGATTGATATTCTAATAAGTCCCTATAGAATGTGATAAAAACAGTGTCACATTTTTACACAGAAATTTCAAAATCTAAGCATATACAAATTGTAGCCAGTCAATCCGATGGCATTTTTCCTTGTCTCTTACTCTCTTTTAATATCTTGTGTTTCTTGGAAAACAACAATTTATTTGAGAAAGAGTATAGCAATGATTGAAATGACATTTGAAGCAGCACATATCTAAAAGAACAGAATGGCAGGCATTCCAAGCATAGTTTTAGTGTTACGCATTCCTATCTTCAGTGTGAAAAAACTTTTGGAAATTCTTAGGACCATTGTTAAAAATTTTCATACACTTACTCTGATGAGAATGATTGTAATTGCATTATTTAAAAAGTAGAAAAAAGACCCCAAGAAATAATCAATAAATCAATTAGCAAGATAATGCATAAACAGATGTGTTCATTTAAGTAAATAATATTTAGCAGCAAAAATAATGAACTACAGATGCACAAAAATGTGTGACTATCACAGATACAATGTTGACTAAAAGATGACAGACATCAAACACTGCATATTTTACAATTTTATTTAAGTGGAACTTTGACACTACAATCTCACTTATGCTAATAGAAATTAGAAGAATAATCGCCTTCCTAGAGTTTTGATATGGTTTAAGTAGGGCATCAAATTGCATCTTCATCTTAATGTATAGCATATACATGATAAATATTACATCTGCATATATCAAATACAATTAAATTTTACATTCATAATTCATCTGTTTTTCTGTATATACATTTAATTCATAAATCACAAGCTACTTCTCTGAAGTTGAACATTGTTTGGAACAGAAAAATATTTAGGCTAATAAAAGGGGCGTATTTGACCAAGGTACAAATATTTTTTAATGTAGTTGCTTGAGCTATAAAAATTTGATGATATCCATTTCTGAAACCTCACTGAAATAGATTTCTGCTCTGTGGCTCTCTTCTTAAAAGTCATTCAAGGTCAGCAAAGTACACCTATTGATTGCACCATCCAGATAAGAATTTAACTAAAATTGGCATAAACCATGTGGCAGCTACTATTACTTCTGTAAACTTGAGCTATCATTTATGTGACAAATGACTACTGAATTTCTTTCACCCAGAGATATTGGAAAATACACCAATATTATTGAATAAATGTTCCCAAAGATGCCTTACAATCTGCAGTGTTGGATAAAATCAGAGAAAAATCTTTGAGCTAAATTAGTGAACTGGATAAAATGAATTCAAACTTGCTTTTAAATTACTTAGAGGAGAATTATTCCATCCCCCTGAATTTCATAGCCCTAAAGGAAATGTGATAATTTGCATTGTGGCCATATCTGCAGGAAATATAAATTTTCCACAATTGTTTGTTGCACTTAAGTACATAGGTCTTTACATCTCTAGACACAAAATAATATGAGACGAAGCTTGACATCAGTAATTTAGGATGACAGGTTACTGAAAATTTAAATGGGAATGCCCTTTTTATCCTAATAAAATGCCAGCATTCCTCTGTTTGAGCCAATCTTAATAAAGGAAGCTATGGGGGAACGTACACGTCTGCTGCTTTCAGAAATTGGTTCATCTGTCCGTTTCCATCCTAAGTGAATTATTTATCAGTGACTCAGCACACCTCTGGAGTTTGAAGGCATACTGCACAAATTAAAAGGGGATTTTATCTATTTTTGAACCAAAAATAAATCCAATTATTCAACTGTTCAATTGAGAAAGATTTTTATTTCTGAAACTTATGAATAATATATGTAATAGAAAAATGTATCTCTTTACTTCATGAGCCACTTTGTACATACTCACATTCTGATGTATTTTCAGTATAGCTTTTTCATATCATAAATGGTATATGCTCCACAAAGTGAAAAGACAACCCACAAATCTTGGAAAAATTTTAACTAATAAGTATTCAGACAAAAGTCTCTATTTAGAATTTATAAAGAACTAAAAAACATGAGGGTTCCAAAATTCAAAGACCCAATCCAGAAATGGTCATCAGAGAGGCACACACACTACTCAGAGAAAGGAATTCAACAAGCCTATAAATACATGAAGCAGCCGGGTGTGGTGGCGCACGCCTGTAATCCCAGAACTCGGGAGGATGAGGCAGGAGGATTGGTGCAAGTTCGAGACCAGCCTGAGCTACCAAAGTGAGCTCAAGGCCAGCCTGAACTGCATAGCGACACCCTGTCTCAAAAAGACAAAAAAAAAAATACATGAAGTAATACTCCACATCACTAGCCACTCATGAAATGCAAATCAAAACAACACTTAGATACCATCTCACCCCAGAAAGAATGGCTAACATAAATAAATCAGGCAACAACAAATGCTGGAGAGGCTGTGGGGAAAAAGGAACCCTTCTCCATTGCTAGTGGGAATGTAGATTGGTGCAACTGTTATGGAAAGCAGTGTGGAGGATCCTTACAAAAGTAGAATCGGAAGTTCCGTTCAATCCAGCTATCCCCCTATTGGGAATTTTCCCAGAAGAACTGAAAACATCATATCTTAGTGATTATCTGGGCACCTATGTTTATAGCAGCCCAATTTGTAATAGCCAAATCTTGGAAACAAACAAAATGCCCATGATTTGAAGAATGGTTTAAAAAAATGTGGTATTTTTATACAATGGAACATTACTCATCTATAAAGAATGATAAGTTTGAAGGCTACATATATAAATGGATGTATATTGAGCATATACTCATTAGTGAAATAAAACAGACCTACATGTGTAAATATTATGTAGTCTCCCTAATATAAGAACTTTAAAGAAGAAAATAAGAATTTAAGGGCATAACACAGCTGAATGTATTATGAATTAAGCAACGAAGTGACAGGATGCAAATAAAGGAGAAAATATCAAGAGCAAAACCATGCACTTATGTACACAGGATGAATCAGATATTGCTCTCAACCTTCAAAAGGTTCATCATATTGAACATAGCACTATGTAACACTAAAACTATGCTTGGAATGCATGTCACTCTTGTCTTTTTGATGTGTACTGCTCCCATTGTAAACTCAGTGACTGTATTTCTCTCAAGAGTAGTACTTGAAAATAAGAGACTCGGCCAAATAACATAGTCTTGACAGCCTACAATTTTGTATTTCCTTGAATTTCCAAATATCTTTGTAAAAATTGTGTAACTGCTTATATCACATTGTATGGAATGTTATTAGAATATTAGTGATGGTCAGAAAATATCAATTCCAAGCTAAGTCAAAGACATGTGATACTCAGAAAGCCAGTGATGATAAAGTCAAGTACCTACGTTATAGAGTAATAGTATCAAAAAACTTTTCTGCTGGAGGGTTAAGAATGTAAGTTAACAGACAAAAAATTGCAGAAAAAGAAGCGCTATGAGGATGGCCAATATTTTGGCCCTAGCCCTTCAAGGTCAATAAAGACCCAGGATATAAGAGAACCTGTGCTGTAATATCCTATATCTCAGAGGTATCCCAAATTTTCTGGTCAAGGAGATTATGGGACTCAGAGGAAATGGATAAATGAACTATAGTGCGTCTAAGGAGAGTCACCCAGAGAAAAACATTCTCTCAGACTTTCACAGAAAGCAAACTGGCCAAGCAATAGCCGTGACTCCTCTCAAAGGCTGATACTAACAACAGTTCTACAAAGTACTGTATATGGTCCCAAACTTAATCCTGAGGGTACTTGACCTTGGAAGATACAAGAAAACGAATGTTTTGTTATATAGGTCTTGCTTTGACTTGCCCTTGATCACCCAGAAAAAAAAAAGCTTAAGTACAATGCATGAAACGAAGAGCTAGATTGGTGAGATGAGCTTTGGGAGGCTTAGGTCAATAGCCTCCAATATTACAAGCTTCACTGGTGGCACACTGCAATGGCAGAACGTTTGACTGTGTGTGCATCTGCTTCCTCTTAGTCCAAAGGGAAGAATTTGCTTTTCTTTTCTTTTTTGTTTTGTTTTCTTTTTTCTTCTTAGCAACATCAATAGGGAGGTGGGTCATGCCCAACACTGTGCTCTGTAGAACTGTTGGGAGGACAATATGCAATGTGTCAACTTTTAAGAAAAGAAAGGGGAAAAGAAAAAAATGTTTATTGAAAGTGTTAATGATTAATTGTTTGGTCAATCTTTTATACCTATATGTATTAATCTAAACTGATCTGATGATGAAAATATGTAATATAACCATTGTTAAATTTAAACAATAAAATATTAAATCACGAAAAAAATAAAATAAAAATGAGACTAACAAATCAGATAAATTAATTTAACAACAGTATATGAAAACAAAATTTTAAGTATTTTTTCTTAGATTTATATGAAATGTGTGCAACTGAGATAAATTGATTATGATATTCATTTATCTGAGTTATTTGAATACACATGACAAAGTAAACTATATTGCCATTATTTAGAATTTGTCTATTATAGTGAATTCAAGCCTTGTAAGTCATTCAAGGGATGGTAAATGAGACATCTATAGAGGTGCTTTGATGCACAGTTCAATTCTGAGTATATTATAAACATATATATATATATGCATATACATATATCCCATATATATATCTGTCCAATTGGTTCAAATATAAATACATTCGTAAAAAAGAAATAAATGTGAAAAATATTGTGGTCACACTATTTTAGAGAATGCTACATAAAGATGAACTATTATAGTTAGCCATAACTCAGAAATTCTCAAGTGCTTTTGAGTTGGATTTTCTTAGAATACAATAGCATTTAGATACTATATGCTTTATTTCTTTATTTCTCTTTCTCAGAGCTAGTATCCAGCAGAAGGAAAGCCAAAGGCTTTTACTGGCAAATGTCCAGATATTTCAAATGTAAATATTCACTTGCAGTACATGAGTTTTATGAAGATGAAGGGTTGGCCAAATTATGTATCTGTATTATATATAGTATTATGTCATGGTTAGATTTATTTCCCTATAACCAAGCTTTTCATAAATGCAGCTGGAGTATAAAGGAATGTAACGATTTATAATCAGAAGGCTACATTGAAATAAAAGGTAAAACTTAACAGCAAGATAATTCTGAACATTACATAGTCTTTAGTTTCTTGCACTAAGAATTGTAATTCTTTTTATAAGGCTTTGAAGTAGTTATATGAGATAGAATCATACAACCTTTTTCATATTTGATCATTTTAATTTATAAAATGATAATTTAATTGGGATGAACCTAAGTAGTAACAACTATAGGAAGTGTATGACTTATAAACATTTCAGAGTTGCAAATGTTTACATATATGAATGAACTTGATATTATGAACATTCATATCTGCAGACAAGTCGCAGAAGTAGCTCACTTATTTGGTGGGCATTGTCAAAATTGTGCCACTGTGTGATTACTGTGCATTGCTGAATCAGAGCCCAGAATGATGAGAAACAAGAGAAAAAGCAGTGATGATATGGAGGGACCACTAAAAAGTGCAAATCTGTAATCATGGATACAAAAGTGAAAATCATTGAGAGAGGGGATAGAGGAGAAAAAAAATATGATGGTATTCAATCCACCATTGCCCATCTACTGTGTCACCTCCAGTTAATAAGTCCTTTCTTGTCAGTTCCCCTATGTATCAGTTGTTGTAGTATGCTGTATTACCATTTTAAAGTAAATGTAAAGGTTAAAATACTTTATTTAAAGTTGTTCCATTGTACTGTACCACCATTTTAAATGTAAGTGTAAGAGTCAAACTATTTTACTTACACTCTTACTGTACTGTGACATCATTTTAAGGTAAATGTAACAGTAAAGCTATATTATTTATAGTATGTGTAGATGAGTGTGGTGACGCACACCTGTAATCTGCGCACCCAGGAGGTTGAGGCAGGAGGATTGTTGCAAGTTCGAGACAAGCCTGAACTACAAAGTGAGCTCAAGGCCAGTTGAACTGTTTAGCATGACCCTGTCTCAAACACACACACACACTCACACACAGTATTTACACAGCATTTGTGCATATGTGTGTGTCTGATTCTTTTATCATTTATATTGTATATTTGTGACAAAGGTATATGAGATTCATTTTATCAGACTAACAAATAAATACATCTTATGAACATTTTTCCTGGAATGCATCTTGTTCATAAGTCAGTGACTTGCTGTGTACATTTACATATTTTTTGCTTTGAATTTTGCCTTTCTTTTTTATTATTTAAGAGAATACAAAATAGCATTTAAAAAGAAAAAAATTACAAGTTATGCAGTATTTCACTAAACAAAATAATATTAGAATGGCCAAATAGTTCAGCATATTAAAGAGTCTGCTTAGTCAGGCACAAAGTCCAGGGGTTCAATTCCCAGGTATCTGTGCTGGCCCCACCCCCAGGGGGCACTGAGATGGCGATTGAGACTGGGCGTTGTGTTGCATTCCTGTGTTGTTTGTAGAGGGCTGAACACAGGCGGATCACTGAGTCCAATCTACATAGTGAGAACCTGTAGACTATAGAACCTGTAGTACCTTTCCTAAAATACAAAAAAAAGAAAGCAGAATAATACTAATTTGACAGGATTTGTTACCTTAAAATTTGTTGGTCAGATTACCAGATTTATGCATGTAAAATTGGAAAAAGAAGCAAGAACAGTTGTAACAAATTAAGAAGAGAAAAAAAGGGAAAAAAGTACAAAATCTAAGCAATAACTGTGCCTTTCATAAATCAGCAGAGATCCACAGTACAATTACTCAAACCATCTTGCTTACATGCATGGCTGAATCTCTTTTCCCCACTTGCTCTCCATTACCTTTTCTCATCTCAACAATTCCTTCTTTTAAACAGGTTCATTCCTGTTATGATGTATGTACAGCTTTCCCCACCAAAGCATCATGCAGTCATTGGGGCAGGCTTCTAGAGTTTGTGATTAATCATTACCCAAAGCTGAGATCATTGAGGCTGGGGTGATAGCTGAGTAGAATAAACACTTGCCTGGTAAGTGTAAGGGCCTAATTTCAATCCTCAGTTCTGAAAAAAAAAAAAAAAAAAAAAAAAAAAAAAAAAAAAAAAAAAAAAAAAAAAAAAAGCAAATCTGGGATTGTGGATGTGAGTGCTACACTTGCCCTGCGGTATATAGCTGGAATACAAGGAAGGGTGAGAGGCTTGTTAGTCACTACAGCTGCTGCTCCTCCCTTTACTTGTTGCTGTTTTTCCGCTGCCATGAATTACAGCCCTCTACCATGTGCCACTCTGCCTGGGAGCCAAGCAAATGTGGATTCAAAACTCCAGTAACTGCTAACTAAATAAACTTTTCTTTCATTAACTTTGCATGCCACATATTTTTGTCCCAGCAATCTCAGAAAATAGCCAAGCAAATCTAATTTCATATATTTTTGAATGTAAGATTATTTGGGAGATTGGAGTGTAGTTTTGTTATTTAGTTGAGTCTTTCTCTGGTTTTGATTATCAGAATAATGCTTGCCTCCTGAAATGAGTTTGGGAGAATTTCTTCCCTTTCAATTTCATTGAAGAGTTTGAGAAAAGTTGATGTTAAACCTTCTAAGTTTCTTGTAGAATTCAGCAGTGAATCCATCAGAACCTGGACTTTTCTTTGTTGACAGTATTATTATTATTACTATTGTTCTTATTATTACATACTGATAGATGAAAAATTCCTGAACAAAATACTAGGAAACAGAATACAGAAAATCACCAAGAAGGTCATATAGCATGACCAAGTGCGATTCATCCCAGAAAATTAAGGAAGTTTCATTAGATACAAATTCATAAATGTAATATACTATATCAATAATGTCAAGGGCAAAAATCACCTGATAATCTCAATACATGCAGAAAAGCTTTTGACAAAGTCTGATACCCACTCATGATAAAAGCCCTCCAGAAAATCAGAATAGATTGTCTCTAACTCAACCTGACAAAAGCCATCCATGGCACCACAATAGCCACATCATATTACATTGGCAAAAACTGAAAGTTTTCCCTTTATCATTTTTTAAACTTTTAAAGAGAGTATAAAATAGTATTAAAAGAGAAAATTTACAAATGATACAGAATTTCACTTAAAATAATATGAATTTCACAGTATTTGTTGTAATTCATGTTGTTTTCCAACTAATTGTGCATAACGCCAGATGTATGCATGCAAAATTGAAAGAAGAAAGAAAAAAACAAAGAAATGTATAAGAAATTAAGAAGAAAGGACAAAGAATTAAAAAAGAAAACAAATCAAATTAAGCATTAATTATTCCTTTCCATAGAATAGTAGAAATACACAGTGCAATTGTCCAAACAATTCTGCTTACATACATACATATACCTCTTTCAATCACCTCCTCTCCTGTCCTGCTCCTCAACTTAGTAATTCCTTCCTCTTGAATAAGTTTGTTACCTTTTCCCAATATTTATTACCCTTCAGATTTTAATTTCTCTTGCAGTTTCTCGCACTAAGGAGAAAGACCAGAGAAAGTCCCAACTAAATTTGTTCGTGAATTGGGAACAGAACCAGGATGTCTACTGTCACCACTCCTGTTCTATATAGTTCTGGAGACATTAGCCAGAATAACTAGACAAGAGAAAGAAATAAAAGGAATAATGATTGGAATGGAAGAAGTGAAATAATTATTTACAGGGATACTGTACATAGAAGAACTTCAAAAATTTCAATAAGAGAATTATAGATTTAATAAGCAAATTCAGTAGCATGGCAGAATACAAAGTCAACACTCAGAAATCAACAGCATTATTATACAAAAATCATGAGTACACAAAGACAGAGATTCTGGAAACCAAGCCTTTCACAATAACATCTAAAAACTGAAATACTTATAAATCCATCTCACAAAGGAGGTAAAAGTTTTGTAGGGTGAAAATTATAGTACTCTCAACACACATATGAAATAGTATTTCAGAATATGGAGTGATATTCCTTGTTCTAGGATAGGAAGAACCAACATTGTTAAAATGACAATACTTCCAAAATTGTTATATAGATTTATGCAATCTCAAGTACCATTAGTGTATCACATAGATCTACAAAAAAATTCCTAAAATTCAACTGCAAATAGAAGAGATCTAAAATTTCTAAGTAGGGGCCCGGCGGGATGGCTCAGTGGTCTAAAGCCCCTGCTTGGGAAAGCTTGGGCGGCTTCAGGGACCACGGTTCAATCCCCGGCACCACATGCTGCGCCAGCCCCACCCTCGGGCGGGCTGAGCCGGCCATAAAAATGAGTGAATAAACAAATAAAGGTCCTGAAACAAGAAATAAATAAATAAATAAGAAATTAAAAAAATAAATCAAATCTCTAAAGAACTACAAACATACTCTGCCACGTTATTTTTGACATAGGAGTCAAACATTCACTGGAAGAAAGTTATCCTGTTCAATAAATGGTGCTGGCAAAATTTTCTTTCCACTGAAGGCTAAAAATAGATCTAGGTCTATCACCATGTATTAAACTATAGTCAAAATGAATCAAACAAAGAACTTTGTCAGATTCTGGGTAGCCTGCAGGACTCTACCTGGGCGATTACTGGGAGTTCCAGAAATTCCAAAATGGAAGAGCAAAAGGCATTCTTAATTCTCTAGCCTACACAGAAAAAATCCAAGACACAGTGTCATACAAGAACTTGGGAATCACACACATAGAATCCCTAAAATGATAGCAACTGAGGTAAACAAATAAGATCATCAAGTTATAGATGAAATGAGAACAAAAATAAACTCTCAGATCCAAAAGAAAAAAAGGACAACAATCAGAAAAGAATTGCTCAGAGCAGTGAGAAAAGAAATATAAAAAAAATACAGGAAAATAGAAAAATGATGAGAACACTGAACAGTACTGGGAAGAACTAGAATGCATAAAACAGATTCAAGCAGATATCCAAGAAATTAAGAACTCCGTTGAAAAGTGGAAAAACTTCTTGAATGAAAATGAAGATATACTTTCTGACCTTGAAGATAGTGTGGCAGTTAATGTATGTGAAGTAAAATATCTCTTAAAACTAAGAAGGAACCAGGAAATAGCACAAAATCTTTTACAAAGAAGAGAAAATAATCTGGCATACTGATGAGTGAGGCATATAGAACTCGAGACAGCCATAATCAAAATAAATCTACACATAGAAATGTAATAATCAAGATATCAAAAATTCAGCAAAAGAATAGTATATTAAGATTCTATGGAAAAGAAACATATTATCTACATTGGAAAGTCCATCAGTATCACCATAGATTATTACTACTCGATACAAAGCATCAAATCAAGAAGACAGTGAAGTGAAATCTTCAAGTTCTGAAAGAAAACAACTTTGAACCCAATTTTATTTACCCTGCAAAACTATTTATCAAATTTAATGGTGAGATAAGATACTTCTATGACAAAGAACAAGTGGAAAAGCTCATGACCACCCAACCAACCTTATATAGAATACTGATAGATATACTAGAAAGATACAGAAGTGATCATAACTTCAAGAACAGCAGAATGGAATCACAAAATTCAGAAATTAATTAAAATAAGGCAAATTATTGAACCTTTAACATGAAAATAACATGACAAAGATAAATAAATACATGTCAACTATAGCCACCAATGTAAAGAACCTCAATTCTCCAATCAAAAGAAACAGACTAAGAAAGCAGATTAAGAAATAGAATTCAACAATAAACTGCATGTAAGAAACACATGTAACTCAAATGGAAATTCACAGACTAAAAGTAAAAGGATGGAAAACAATTCTCCATGTCACATGAAATCAGAGAAAAGTAAGGAGAGCATTCCTGGTTGTTGACAATACCAACTTCAAGCCAAAAATCATCTAAAGAGATAAAGAAGATCACTATGTACCTGTTAGGAGAAAGTTGAATGAAGAAAAGATAACAATTATGAATATATATATATATATATATATATATATATATATAGGCAAATTTTAAGAAACATGAAAAATCAAATGTGTAATTATACACTATTAATGGGGACTTCAACATGCCAGTGTCACAAACAGATCAACAAGGCAAGAAATCAACCAAGAAATAACAGAACTACACTAAACTTATGAAGAAAGTGATTTGGTAGATCTTTAGTGTTTCATCCGGCAACAATAGAATTCACATTCATCTCAATTCCACATGGAACTTTCCTGAAGTTAGGACGCATAGTAGCACACAGAGCACTCTTAAGTAAATGTAAAGCAATTGAAATTATACCATGCAAACCATCTGATCACAGTGCAGTAAGGGTATAATTTATTAACAAAGAAAAGTACAAAACACCCTAAAACAAAGGGAAATTAAATATCAGCCTCCTAAACAACAAGTGGATCACAGATGAAATTAAAGAAGACATAAAAAATATTTACAATCAAGCCGGGCGTGGTGGCGCACGCCTGTAATCCCAGCACTCGGGAGGCTGAGGCAGGAGGATTGATGCGAGTTCGAGACCAGCCTGGGCTACAAAAGTGAGCTCAGGACCAGCCTCAACTGCATAGTGAGACCCTGTCTTAAAAAGACAAAAAAAAATATTTACAATCAAATGAAAATGCAGATACAACTTGCCAAAAAATAGACAAAGAATAAATGAATCTAAGGGTTGGTTCTTTGAAAGAATAAACAAAAATGACAAAGTCCCAGACAACCTAATCAAAAAAGAAAAGAAAAGATCCAAATTTATGCAATAAGAATAAAATGGGTGAAATCACTACAGATCCTAGAGAAACTCAGAAGATCATCAGTACATACTTACAAACTGTTTAATCTCAACGGAGTGAAAGCAAAAAAGAACAGGAAAGTTTCCTAAATGAATATGACTCAACCAAAACAGAGTCAAGAAAATATGCAAACTCTTAATGACCAATAATGAGAAGCTCAATTGAAAATGTAACTAACAACCTACCAACAAAGAAAAGCACAGGTGTCAATGGATTCCCAGCAGAATTCTTCAAGAAATTTATAGATTTAATGTCAGCTTTGCTCAAAATCTTCAATGAAATAGAAAGGTAAGCAATTCTGTGGAACTACTCATTCCAGGAGACAACAATTACTCTGATGCCAAGACTAGAGAGATCCCAACTAAAAAGAAAACTATAAGCCAATGTCTCTAATGAATGTAGGTCCAAAAATCTTTAATAAAATAGTAGCACACAGAGCACAGTAAATCATCAAAAAGATCATATATCATGATCAAGTGCCACTTATTCCATGAATGGAAGAACAGTTCAACATATGAAAATACATAAATGTAATAAATCACATCAATAGAAAAAAAACACAATATATGATCTCAATAGAAGCAGAAAAATCTTTTGACAAATTGCAGCACTCATTCGTGATAAAAACCCTATAAAAATTTGAAGTAGATTATCTAAATCTCACCCCAGAAAATGCCATCTATGAGAAACCAACAGCGAACAACATAATAAATGGAAAAAAAACTGAAGGCTTTCACTTCTAAAGCAGGAACAAGACAAGGACTTCCACTGTCTCCACTCCTATTCAATATAGTTCTGGAAACATTAGCTAGAGTAATTAGACAAGAGAGAGAAATAAAAGGAGCAAAGAATGGAAAAGATGAAGTAAAATTATCATTATTTACAGATGACATGATCCTCTATGTAGAGGACACCAAATATTCCACTGAGTCTTGTAGACTTGATCATGAAATTCAGCAACGCAGCAGGATATAAAGTCAGCACCCAAGTATTAGTAGCATTTTTGTAAACAAATAATGAGAGAGAAGTGAGAGAAATAAACCCTTTCACAATAACACTCCAAAAACATGAAATGCATAGGAATCAATCTCACAAAGGAAATAACCAATTTCTACAGTGAAAATTACCATACACTAGGAAAAGACATTGAAGGAAATTTCAGAAAAATGGTAAAAATGTTCCATGCTCCTGAATAGGAAGAAGTGACACTGTGAAAATTACCATAGCTCCAAAATTGTTATAGAGATTCAATGCAATCCCATTTAATATATCACTAGCATACCTCACAGAGGTAGAGGAAACTTTCCTCAAATTCTCTTCAAACCAGAAGAAACTCAGAATATAAAACACAAACATCGAAAAGAAAGGAAAGGCAGGAGGTATCGTAATCCCTGAACCGAAATTATATTATAAAGCTATTGTGGTAAAATAAGCATGGTACTGGCATAGAGACAGACCTGAGGATCAGTAGAAAAGATTACCTGCAAACACACACAGCAACCTTATCTTTGACAAAGATGCTAAACATGTTTGCTGGAAGAAAGACAGCCTCTTTAAGAAATGGTGCGGAAAATACTGGCTTTCCACATGCCAAAAGCTAAGACTAGACCCATACCATTCACCGTGCACAGAACTAAAGGCAAAGTGGATCAAAGATTTAAATATTAAAATAGAAACACTAAATCTACCGCTGGAAATGTAGGTAGACATCTTAAAGACATAGGTGTAGGTAGAGAGGTAGAGAGTTCATGAACAAAAATCATACTGCCTTGCAAGTACTACAAAAAATTGACAACTGGGATCTCATCTTTAGAAAAATTTATGTTATTCAAAGCAAATCTCTAACAGAGTAAAAAGAAAACACAGAAAATGGGAAAAATTATGGCCAACTTTCTCTGCAAGAAAGGCCTTCTTTATATTTATCACATCAAGATATTATATAAATATTATATATATATATATATATATATATATATATATATATATATATATATTTAAGTGGGTCCCTAAATTCAAAGATTTTAGCACAAAATGGGCATCTGAGATGAGTATACACTTCTCAGAGGAAGAAATGCAAATGTAAATAAATATATGAAGAAATGTTTAAAATCATGGACCATTTGAGAAATGCTAATTAAATCAACACTGAGATGCAAACCTCTAGAAGTCAGCCAATAACAAATGCTGGAGAGGCTGTTGGAGAAAAGAAAACGTTTCTCGCTATTGGTCAGAAAGAAGACTGATACAGCCATGTTTTAGTCAGTGTTTTGCTAGAGGAACAGATATAATACAAGGAATAGGTATAACACAAGTCATACCAGTCCCAGAGTCAGATGGGGAAGTGTGCTAAGAGCATCTGCACACCACCGACTAAAGGATTCAGTCCCAAAGTTTTATACTCACTGCAGTGAAGATTTCTAGTGGTCTCTAGAAGAATATGCAATGGAAAGCTGTAGGATCCAATCTGGAGGCTAAAGAGTTTGTACTGGAAGCCAGGAGAAAAAGTACAAGCTGACTGTGAGGACTGAAGTTCATCCATAAAGCCCTTTTCTGTGCTGAATTATTCTGGGGCAGGGCCCTCACAGCCCAGAGTGTGGAACTGCCAGGCAATGAAGCCACGTTGACACAATGTATCAACCACTACAAAGCACTATGGAAATCCATGTGGAAATTTCTTCAAAAGCTAGAATTGGTCAACCCATTAAGGCCAGCTATTCTGCTCCTGCACATTTTTCCAGCAGAACTGAAAACTTATCACAGCAATATATGTGCACCTATGTTTACAGCAGCATAGTTTGTCATAGCTAAATTATGAACACAACTCAAATGCCCATAAAATGAATGGCTTTGTTCTTACACAAAGCCATATAATGCAGCTATAAAACAGGGTAAGTTTGACTCTTTTGTCGGTAAACTGAGAACATACTCTGAAGTGAAATAAATCAGACCCATATGTGTAAACATCATATTTTCTTCTTAGTGTGAGGAACTGCAAGAGAAAAATGGAATCTGAAGGTTAAAGTAGATACTGGGAAAAGAGAATGAACTCAGTAAAAGACCAAGAGACAACCAGTCAAACTTCCAGAGTTGTTTATGAGACCAACTCAAACAATTCTCTAGGAACTCTCATCTATACTTGTAGAAAATATATTTTTCATACATATATTATAGTGGTGATAATGAACAGATACAAATCCTTATTTTATTGGGTTTTTGCAAAGAAGTTTAAGAAAAAATTGTCATCTCCATTAGACAGAAAAGCCCCAGAAATCTCAGACAAAATTCTAGCAATTACTTTGGGTCATGTTATTAAACATTAAATAACAGAGGTAGGTTTTGCAACTACGGATTCTAGCTTCAGAGGCTATATTCTAACACATATACTGAATGTTTTGTTTTTGTGAGAATGAAATGAGACAAATGTTGAAACACAGTAAAAACAAAAAACAATATTATGAGGCTGCAACCGTTTTTCAAAGATGCTATAAAACTGCAGCTAAATTTTTTCTTTGTCCCACGAAAGAAGAAACCCCAGGCAAACACTAGATGATTTAAAATGCCCTGATATTTGATATGCAATTATATAGGTAAAACTGACAAATGGTAAAATTTAGCATGCCATCTACCTTCCAAATCTGTGATAAACTACCATTGTATTTATTTATTTATTTATTTATTTATTTATTTATTTATGGTACGGAGGATTGAACTCAGGACCCTGCACTTGCCAGGCAGGTGCTTATTCTATTGAGCTGTCTCCCCAGTCACACTACTGTTATTATTTACACAACACGCAAGTAAACAAAAAAGTCGAAGTTTTTTTTTGGCAGGTGTCATTAAAAATAGATTAAAGTTATAGTAAATGTAATCTATAGCATAGATCTTACAAAAAAAAATCCTGAAGGGGAAATGAATCAATTAATAAGATTGTTTCTTAATTTTTGATGTTACACACATGAAACCACTGAACCAAATTAACCTCTCAACGTTATAATGGATCAGGTCATTTGTTGCTTAGATTCAGGAGCTATGCACCAACAAATATTGCAAACAAGAAATTAATTAAGCCTTGAAATTGGAGTAAAGATAAAAAGAAAGCTCTGAAGATTCTAATAGGTGCTTATGAAGTGTGACTTTGTTTATCTGGAATATTTTCTAGGACCATGAATATTTAAAACTTCACTTGATTTTTCTTTTTTACATATATAAAAATCTCTGAATATTATTCCTTTCTTGAAATAATTAGTAGCTTTTACTTGTTGAAAGGAATAATGAGGGACACAAACTTATTGAGGCATAGAAGTTAAATTGAACAGAAACCAACAAAAAAGCTTCATAAATTGGAAGGATTTTGAGCACAGTATTGCATTTTTACGTAAAATACAGAAATTATATTTTTGGAAAAGAAGAAAGCATATGCACTAAAAGAAAAGAAGAAACAACCCTAAAGAATTAAGTTTGGCACTGTAGGAAACAAAATTTTGCTTTGAAGGGTATAACTAAGATACATATTTCCTATAAGTCCTGTTGCTTTATAAGTGGCTCCAAATCATTTTGGAACTCATTTGATGATCATTTGTTTCTTTTAATAATTTAATAATACAATTTTACTTTCTTTTGCTCCAAGTAAGAAAGATTTAGGTGGAGAAATAGGCAAATAAGCTCTGATTTGGATTTTCTTCAAATTATCTATTACTTAGCTTTGAACACGAACCATTCAATCATGTATTTTTTAATTTATTTACAAATATTTATTGAGTGAAATGATCGCTTCTTCATGGGGGTTGGCTACACAGCTTTGCTAAGACAAAAATGATCCAGCTCTATTAAACTTGAACTGTAGTTCTTGTTTTCTTTAGTATTCTTTAGTAAGATGTTGCTCTTTTTATCATGTGGAATTTTGTAACACTTGGTCTCTTTATATGATACTCAATCAAATGATTTATTTTTATAGAGCTTTTACTGAATTTCAGTTCACTGTGTTTGTTATATTGTAATACTTACTTGGTAGTAGTTTTCTATCTTGATAATGTAATCATATAATACTATCTACAAATTTTTTGTTGGCATAAAAGTCAAAATATTTTCAGGGTTGGGGAGATAGCTCAGTAGAATAAGCTCTGGTCTGGCACGTAGAGGGGCCTGAGTTCAGTCGTTGGTACCACACACACACACACACACACACACACACACACACACACACAGACAATGTAGTGGGACAGATGATTCAAAACTATATATATATACATATGTATACATATACATATATATATATATATATATATATATATATAATTTTAAACATTGGCATCCTGTTGAACATCACATTAAGGCACATAGATTGGTATTCATTTTAAGGAAATGGCTTCAAAATATGTGTTAGATCAAACTGGTGAATTGTTTATTATTCAACAACTTTATTATAAATTACAAATTATAAATTACAAATGTGGAACAGAATTGACTACATTGTTATCAGGAGACCTGTATAAGAATAAATATGTTAACAGTATTAGTAGGGGTTCAAATTATACAACCTTATATAAGTTGAGTGGTAAAGTATATGAGAATAGTTATATGCTCATTTTTCCATATAAAAATAGAATGCATTGCAGATGATCAATTATAGCTCTATGCAACAATATAGCCAAATCTCAAGAACCTAATGACAAGAAAAGTAAGCCATACACAAAATAAATGCTGCATGAGTCCATTTTTCCTAAGTTCTAAATCCAAACTAAATAAAAATGTTAAGTGTAGGGTTGAATACTTAGAAGGTCAAGCTATTAACAATGTAGAATGAAGAAATAAATATCTCAGTCTGGAAGAAATGGAAGGACAATAATGAGATGAGCATGGAAGATCTTGAAGGTGCCAGCCATTTTTGTTTCTTGATTATATCATGACATGGTTACCCAATTTTAAAAAGTTACTCAACTCTACATTTGTATTTCTACATATTTCTGTGTTTTCTTCACAACTTAATGATTTTAAAAAAACACAAATTGAATTGCCATGTATGAAAACACCTCTGTAAGATTATCATCTATGTGATTGTTAAACCTTAGCCTAACTGTCTACTAATCATATTTTTTAAAAAAATCAATGATTTTATATAGAGCAGTACATTGAAATAAACTGATTATAGTTCTGCTTCATGGATAAAGAGGCCCAGTGTACTAGGGTTGGAATTTACCAGGTGACTGGTCCAACTGTTTAAAAACTTACAACTCTGTCTAGCTGGGATCAACTGGCCCAGTGCACTCAGGTGTGGAGCTTTCCTAGTGCCTGGTCCAACCATTTAAGAACTTACGAGGACTATAGGTAGCCCAAAGGGCTCCGGTATTCTTGCATTGCTGGTCCACAATGCACAGGCATAGAATTTGTATAGGTACTAGTCCAAAATTCTAAGAACTTAGGAGGATCCTAGGCTGCTCCTGGGATGCTGGTGAATCTGGCCAAAACCTGACACTATATACCTAAGGTTTGTTGATCAATGGATAATTCCACCAATTAGTAGTGAGAGACTTGGTGAGTCTTATCATGTTTGCACTATGTGAGAAAACTTACTGACACACTCTACACTATTTCCTCGCACTGCTAAGTTTGGGTGATTATTGGGAACTTCAAAAATGCCAAAACACATCAATAAAAGGTAATGTTGATCCTGCAGCCCATAAAAAGTATATTCAGGAGGTAAGGATATACAAAGACTTGGAAATAACACAGTTGAAATTTCTGAAATGATAGAAATCGAAATAAGAAAAGAACAAGCCCATTAGATCATAGGATAAATAAGATAAACAATTTTTCTGGTCAAAAAAGAAATGAGAACAACTGTGAAAAAATTGCTTAGAAAGCTAAAGAAGACATAGATAAAAAATAAAATAGAAAAATGATGAAATCATTAAATGAACAATAGAAGAAGGAATTAGAATGCAAGAAAGAGATTCAGATAGAGATCCAAGAAATTAGTAATTCCAGTGAAATCTGGCAAAACCACTTGACTGAATCTGAAGATAGACTTTCAGATCTCAAAGTCACTAAACTTACAGCAGGAAAATAACACAATGAAGAAGGAATCGAGAAATTAGAGTTCATCAGCTACAAGATGATGGAAAGAGAAATAATACAAGAATAATAGGTGTCAGTGAAATAGCAGGAGGCAAGTCAAATGACATAAAAAGTCTGTTTAGAGAAGTACTAGCAGAAAATTTTCCAAATATGCGAAAAGAATGTGACGTATAGACAAGTGAGGTATATGTAAATGCAAATATCCATATGCATAAAAATCAGCATGTAGACACATTATAATCAAGATCTTAGTAATTCAGCAAAAATGGAATATTAAAAATTATTAGAGAGAAGAAACAGATCACCTATAATGGAAAGCCCATCAGAATCACAGCAGATTTCACAACACAAACCATCACATCAAGAACTTGGAGTGAAATATTTCAGGTCCTGAAAGAAAATAAATTCCAAACCAGACTGATATACCCTGAAAAACTACCTATCAAATTCAATGGTGAGATAAGAACCTTCCATGATAAAAAACTGAAGAACTTCATGACCACAAACTTAACCCAACAAAAAATATTGACAAATAATCTAAAAAGAGACAGAAATATGCAGTTTCCAGAATAACAGAAAGGAAACATCAACAGAGCAAGTAATTAAAAAGAGGGGTCAAGTATGAAACTTATATCAGGCAAATAATACAATGAATATAAGCCAATACATGTCACTTATAAGTATCAATGTAAATGGTCTCAATGCACCAATCAAAAGAAACATACCAGCAGAGTGGATTAAGTAACAAAATCCAGGGGACAGCCAAATAGCTCAGTAGATACAAGCACCTCTAAGCATGTTCACGGGCCAGGGATTCAATCCCCAGGCCTTCTGTGGCAGCCCAGTCCCCAGGGCACTCTGAGACGGCAATTGAGACTTGGCATAGTGGCCCACTCCGGTAATCCTAGCTCTTGGGAGGCTGAACACAGGCGCATTACTATGAGTCTGAGCTGTGTAGTGAGACACTATAAATTCTATAGACCCTTAATACAATGAAACAAAAACTTTATGCAGTGTTTCACCCAGCAACAACACAATACTCATTCTTCTCAGGTGCACGTGGAACATTCTCCAAAAGAGACCATATACTAGCACAGAACATGCTTAAGTAAATGCAAAGGAATTGAAATTATATCATGCCTACTATCTGAGTACAGCGCAATGAAACTGGAAATTATCGACAAAAGATACCACAGAAACACCATAAAACATTGAAATTAGATAACAACCTCCTAAACAACCAATGAGTCAAAGATGAAATTAAAAAACAAATTAAAAAATATGTGTAATCAAATGAAAATGCAGATACAAATTACCAGAACCTGAGATACAATGAAAACTGTCCCAAGAGGAAAATTTGTAAAAGTAAATTTGCACATAAAAACATAATAAACTCAAATAAATGATCTGACATTTCAAGGTCTTAAAAAAAAAATAAAAGCAAAGCCAAGCCTCAAGGTCAAAGAAAGCTGGAAATTATACATTTTAGAGCAGAAGTTAATGCAATGGAAATGAAAACAATAGAAATAATAAATGAATCAAATAATTGACTCTTTGAAATAATAACTAAAATAGATAAACCCCTAGCCAGCATAATCAAAAAAGTAAACAAAAGACTCAAATTCATGCAATCAGGAGTGAAAAGGATAAAACTACTATAGATCCTAGAGAAATTTAGGAGATCATTAGTACCTTCTTAAAAAATCTTTACTCTCATAGGATAGAAATCATAGAGGAATTAGATAGTTTCTTGATATACATGAAATGCCGAAGCTAATTCAGGAAGACACACAAGCTCTGAGTAACCCAATAATGAGAACCTAAATTGAAAATGTAGGAAAAATACCTACCAATAAAGGAAAGCCCAGGTTTTGATGGATTCACAGCTGAATTTCACAGAGATTTAGAGAAAAGTTAAAGCCAAATTTTCTCAAAATCTTCAAAGAAATTGAAAGGGTAGCAATTCTCCCAAACTCACTCTTGAGTTAAGTGTTAGACTCTGATTCCAAAACCAGAGAAAGAGCCAACCAAAAAAGAGAACTATAGTTCAGTCTCTCTAATGAATATAAATGCAAAAATCTTCAATAAAATGTTAGCAAACATGATTACATTAAGAGGATTATATATCATGATTGAGTAGGATTCATATCAGGAATGCAGGAATGGTTCAACATATGTAAAACCATAAATATAATACAACATATCAACAAGTACAAACACAAAAAGAACAAGATCAACTCAACAGATGCAGAAAATTTTTTGACAAAATCCAGCACATATTCATGATAAAATCCATACAAAAAATCAGGATAGCCAGTATCTTAAGAGAATAAAAGCTTTCTTTGAGAAACCAATACCCACCATCACCGTAATTGCTAAAAAAAAGAATGTGTTTCACTTTAGAATCAAGAATAAGACAAGACAATTCATTGTCTCCATTCCTATTCAATATAGTTCTGGAAACATTAGGCAGAGCAATTAGATAAGAGAGAAAAATGGAATAAGGATTGCAGAAGAAGTAATTATCATTATTTTTAGATGACATGATACTCTAAACGGAGGACCCCAAAAAATCTAGCAAAAGTCTTGTAGATTTAATAACCTACTTCAGTAATATAGCAGGATACAAAGTCAGCACCCAAAACTCAGTAGCATTTTAAAGAAAGAAAAAGAAGAAATGAATGCTATTAAAGAGACATGAGGGAAACCAAACAAACAAAAATATTGAAAGTAGTGAAAGGGAAATGAGGGAAACCACACCTTTTACCACTACATTAAAAATTTTTAATATTTAGAAATCTCAGAAAGGAAGTGAATTTTATATAATGAAAATTATGCTACTCTGAGAAGAGATTGAAGAGGATTTGAGAAAATGGAAAGATCTCATGCTCCTGGATAAGAAGAAACAATCCTGTCAAAATAGACATACCCCCAAAATTGTTATACAGATTCAATGCAATACAAATTAAAATACCATTATTATTTCTCAAAGAGCTAGATACAACTTTTCTTTAATTTATTTGGAACCAAAAGAGGAACAAAATATCAAAAGCCATCCTGGAAATCAAAGGAAGGGTAGGAGGCATCAAAATCCCTAAAATGAAATTTAACTGTAAAGTACTGTAAAGAATCAACATCATACTGGCATAGGGACATTTCTGAGGATAAATGTAACAGATCAAGAGATCCAAACACAACGACAAGCACATTCAACCACCTTATGTTTGATAAAGTTGCCAAACACATTCCTGCAAGAAAGATAAATTCTTTACTAAGTGGTGCTGGAAAAACTGGATTTCTACATGGTAAAAGCTAAAATTAGACTCATGTCTATTACCATGCACTAAACTATAGTCAAAATGGATGAAAGATGCTGTTTATTTTGCTTATGAGCATATGTTCAAGATACATCCGCTTATACATGAAGGCTTAAAGTTTATCATTCTTTATAGCTCAGTGATATTCCATTGTATCAACCATTCTTCAGGTGATAGACATTTTGGTTGTTTCCAACCAAATTATGCTGCTATAAATGTAGGTGCATAGATATCACTATGATATGATGCTTTCAGTTCTTCTGGAAAAATTCCCAGTAGGAAGACAGCTTAGTTTTAGTTTTTTTAAGTAATCTCCACAATGATTTATATAATGGTTGTACCAATCTGCATTCACACTAGCAGTGGAGAAGTGTTTCTTTTTCCCCACAGCCTCTCCAACATTTTTTGTTGGTTTATTTCTTGATGATAGCCATTTTTTTTCTGGAATGAGATGGTATCTGTGTTCTTTTAATTTGCATTTCACAGACCTACATGTCGTATCCCAGCCTGGGATACAAATATTGTATAGTTTCCCTAATGTAAGGACTCAAAAGAAGAAATAAAAATGGAAAGGAATAACACAGCTAGATGGAAATCAAGAGCTTAAGGATTAAACAATGAAGAGACAGCAAGCAGAAAAGTTAGGAAACATAGTAGGTGCAACAACATGTACTTAGATGAATTAGGATGAATTAGACACTGGTCCTAAGAACCTCCAACAGGTTTTTGGCACTGAGGATAGCAATGTGTAATACTAAAACCATGCTTGCAATACCAGTCGTTCTGGTCTTTTAGATATGTGCTGCTTCTAATTTCATATTGATTATTACTATGCTCTCTCTCAAGTAAATGTTTGTTTAAAAGAAATAGAACAAAAAAGGGGCAATAAAAGACAGTAAGAGACAAGGAAAAATGCCATAAGGTTGATGTGCTACAAACTACTTGTATATGGATAGATTTTTAAATTTCTATATTAGCCGGGCATGGTGGTGCATGCCTTTAATTCCAGCACTTGGGAGGCTGAGGTAGGAGGATCAGTGTGAGTTTGAGACCAGCCTGGGATACAAAATTGAGCTCAAGGCCAGATCGAACTGCATAGCAAGACTCTGTCTCAAAACAGACCAAAAGAATAAATTTGTATATAAAATTGTGAAGCTTTTTCCACTGTCACATTCTATAGAGATTTTTATAATATCGATGATTGATGGAAAATACTGGTTCCATGTTACGTCTAAGGTGTTTGATATTCAGAAAGACAGCAATGTTAAGCTAAAGTACTTATTTTATAGAGTAGTAGTATCACTAAGCTTTTCTTCTGGAAGGTTAAGAATATAGGTTTACAGACCAAAAATTAGAAAAAAAGAATGGCTACAAGGATTGCCAATATTTTTGTCATAGCCCTTCAACGTCAGTGAGGACTCATGACATAAGAGAATCTGTGATATAACATCCTATAACTCAGTGGTGTCCCAAATTTTCTGTTCAAGGAGATTATGGGGCCACAGAGGAAGGGTATTGGTGATGTATCATATGCCTAAGGAGAGTCACCTAGAGAGAAAATATTCTCTCAGTTGTTATATGACTTTGTTTAAAAAAGAATGTAAGGCAGCTTTCAATAAATTAGCTTTGTATGGCTCTGAGCCAATATCAGTATAGGCCTTAATATATTCTTTCAATGATGCGCCCCTGTGCCTTTAAGGGACACAGAGCCTTTTGACATTTGGTATTTGCATTCTCAAAAGACACAATCTTTAACAATAACTCCGTAAAATCTGGTGTTTTTACTGTTTTGTGTATTGCCTCCCTTAAAGGGGAGATAAAATCTACACATGGCCCTTTACTAGATTGGAAAACCTTAGCAAATGATTTTTGAGCATCCCCAGGTCTTTCCACCTTTTCCCATGCTCTCAAGCAACAAATGCGAGTTTGCACAATAGCCACATCATCATATTGCAATTGGGCTTGGATACCAACCCAGGCCCCAGACCCAGTGAGTTGATCTGATGAAACATTAACTGGGGGATTTTGTCCCCTGTTAACCCTCTCTTGAATATCTGCCTTATCTTTCCACCAAGTTTTAAACTGTAAATATTGACTTGGCTCTAAAACTGTACGGCAAAAAACTTCCCAATCATGAGGAATTAATCTATGTTCATTTGTTAATCCTTCGATTAATCCAGTCACATAGGCTGAATGCATACCATAGGCCATAACAGCCTGCTTTAAATCTTTAATAATTTTGAATGCTAGAGGTTGGTGTTCCCACTGTACATAGCCCTGGGGAAACTGAGCGTTTGGTGGTTGCTATTGAGCCACTGCAGGAAAAATAACCCAAGGGACAGAATAAACTTCAGGATCCCCCTGTTGTCTTCCTTGCATAAGAGGCTGATATTTCACACTTTTATAAACTTTTATGGGGGCTTCCTCTTTTGCCTCATATGGAGAAGCAGAAGCATTAAAAGATGGCTGCAGGGGCTGAATTTTTGTAAACTTGAGATGGAGAAACTACAGGGGCAGAGACCTCCATTTTAAAAATCAATTTAGAAATCAATTGGGATAATTGCTTTACCTCAGCTTGCAGCTTACACACCTCATTCTTAGGTTTTTTGTTTTTGTTTGTTTGTTTTGTTTTACATCCTCTAAATCCTCAGATTCTGAGGTAGTTTGGAATGCCATAAATCTTTTAGGATTTAGTGTGTTAAATTCGCCCCCACTGGAAAGCATTGAGAATTTAAAGAACGGACGCTCTTGGTATGCCAGGGTGCGCCTTCACTTAGGGGGTCTTGAGGGGATGCAACTTTATCATAATTATGTACCGCAGGGCCCGCTTGCTCTGTTTTTGTCCTTTTGTTATGTTAGCACCTACGTTTGAGAGGGAGGGAGGCACACGTCTTAAAAATGTCTCACGTATAGGTTTACATTTGTGTGGAGGCCGCTCTTGAGGTTTAGCAGTATCAGCATTTGAAGCGGACCTCTTTAAATATTTCTTAGACTTTACTGAATCTGGTTGCAATGCTTCCAAAGCTAAGGAAATTAAACTATAAAGAGACTATACATGAAGAGGAATTGGTTCCCTATTTTGGTAAGCATGACACAATGCTCTCATAACTTGTTTCCAAAATTTTAAGTTTAAAGCAGACTTTCCCTTAGGCTGAAACCAATAACAATGCCTTTTTATAAGGCAAAATAATTCCATGAAACTCTTAGGCTTCACTTTTATCACCGCTCCTTTGAGTAATGTCTGAATAAGATGCACATACTCATTTTTTACTGAAGCAGAATTTCCCATTACTCTGATGTGATCAGGCCTCTCTTAACTCATCCCTTGTCATCTTCTGTGTCCCACATTGGGCACC
>PVJA010027764.1:0-28242 GCA_004027025.1 Myocastor coypus | reverse complement strand
CTCCACAAAGCGCTAAACCTGCACACGCGTCCAGCAATCACTGAAGTTCTAAAGAAATAATTAAGGATGCTTGATGATATTCAGCCTTCCAAGGGCCTTGATGAAAGTCTGACAGCAGGGGATCAGCTTACGAGACTCCCCATCTCAGATGAACAGTGTTCTTAAGGAGGCGGCTTTCCCATGAGGACGGAGAGTGTCATAAGTTATGGACTAAGCCAAGCCACCGAGTAGCATGTGCATTATGGACTCACTGAAAGAAAAGATGGAAGCATACATTCTAAAAATACTGCTTCTATGGCACACACCTGTAATCCCAGCACTCGGGAGGCTGAGGCAGGAGGACTGGTGCGAGTTCGAGACCAGCCTGAGCTACAAAAGTGAGCTCAAGGCCAGCCTCAACTGCATAGTGAGACCCTGTCTCAAAAAGACAAAAAACAAAAAAAAAAATACTGCTTCTCAAGTTAGGGCAGGCCTGATAGCTCAAGGAACTAAAGCATCTGCTTAAGCAGAGCGTCGCGGTTTGATCCCTGGCTTGTGTGCTGGCCCAGCCCACATGGCACGCTGAGACAGTGATTGAGACTGGGTGTGGTGGCCCGTGCCTGTAATCCCAGCATTTGAGAGTCTGAAAACAGGAGAATCACGAGGAGTCTGATCTGCGTATTGAGACCTAGTAGACCCCGTAGATCCTGTACTAAGTGAGGGAGACAGAGAAAGAGACAGAGACAGACAGAGATAGCTCCTGGCCTCCTGGACACACAACGTGCCCTCCATGTGGGGCCCACAAGGCTCCTGTTTCTTTCTTGGTGTATTTCTTAAGACAAGCGCTATCATTGTAGTGAAAGAAAAGAGCAAGTGGCCCTTCCATGCCACTTGGGGGGACACAAGCCATAGAATCTGAGTGAGGGACACCTTGTTTCCCAGCCTCATGCCTGCCCAGCCACTTCACCTCAGAGGTGGCTCAGAGTGACCAGAATTTCCAGGGCCACTGCACCACCCTCACCGTGGCAGGCAGAACACAGACATCCCCGCCAGCCCCCTTGTCCCCCATCAGTGCCCGTCTGCCCATCGGCTTAGATCATCCTTTCCAGGATGTGGCTGGCTGCTTATACATTCTTCTGTAACCAGCCAACAGCTGATACCCTTACTCCTGCTTGCCAGGGATGAGGCCAAAAGCATCACCCCTCTTCCACCATCAACCTGTCAGTTGCCCAGGTGACACCTCCCATCCTGAAGACATCTGTCTCCTGCTGCACCCGTAAAGGACAGCTGCCCTGTCATCCTCTCCCCGTCCCATGCAGGGACACAGGGTAGGGGGCTGTGGCACAGTTTATAGCTGACAGCAAGGTGGTGGTGGGAGGCACGGAGTGGTCCACAGCTCCCTGTGAGAGGCAGCCAGAACCAGTTCCTATCACCCTGTCTGCGCAGGGCTACTGGGGAGCTGACCATGAGCTCCTATGTTGGGGTGGCCACATGTAGCTCCAAGGTCCCAGGAGAAGCCAAAGCCAGTCAGCAATTGCAGTCCAAATTCTTCACATCCCAAACTGACAAGCCAGTGTGTCAAGGGGCTCCTTGGCCTCTCCTCGCCTGCCTGCCTCTGCTAGGCTTGTCCTTTGCTTCCCATCCTGAGGCCACTGCAGGTCATGCTTTACTATCTGATACATGAGCAGGCATGTGTGCACTCCAGCCCTTTTAAATATTTTTTTTCCTTTTGAGACAGGGTCTCCCTGAGTACCCTGGGCTGAGCTCACACTTGTAGTCCTCCTGCCTCAGCCTCCAGAACGCTAAGGTGCGGTCGTGTGCCAACCCTGGTGTCTTTGCAGCGCATAAGAGGAGACTTTGGAGCCTCTGCTGATGGGCAGAGTGGGGGAGGGAGAGTCATCCAACCTCAGACATGTGACAGAGTTGGGAGACGGGTGTCTCTGTGGGGACAGTGATACCCCATGGGTGGTGTGGGGAATGGCTCCCCGGCAGGCACCACTTGGGGTGCGCTTCTGTGGAGCTGGAACTCAGAGGGAGTCTAGGTACAGTTAAAGGGGCTCTCGACGGGGAAGATACAGGACATGCTCTGGTGGCTGATACCTGAGTACTTACCACAGGCTATGGTACCATGTGCTTGAAGATGCTCTTGTGAAACTACACATGCACTTGCTCTAACCTCTTAGCCCACAACCTTTTCCCCAACCCTTAGCCAAGAAGAAAGTCTAAGATCCTGACTGGCCTGGATTACACCAGTCAGTGAAACAGTTTTAGAAACCAGCTTACCCCCGAAAGTATGAGTGCAGCAGCCTCTGACCCTTGGGAAATTTGACACGGTTCCCCTGCCTTGAAGCTCCCATCCCGGTGCTCGGCAGCTGCTCCTGGCATTCCAATCTCATAGATATACTCTTGGCTCCCACTGCTCTCACTCCTGACCTCCTCTTTCTGCTAGGAACCTAAGTTCCTCATGGCTCTCCTGGGACCTTCTGCTCTGAGCCAGCCTCACCTCACTGCCCCATCCTTCCTCAGAGTAAAGGTGAGAAATGCGGAGATACCCAGGGTGTGGAGGGACAGGAAGTCACTCAAGACCAGCCTGATACCACAGGGTTGGACAGCAGTGCAAGGAGTCCGCAGCCAGGGAGTTGAGAGTGAGGGACCAAGCTGGGCTTTCCTAGGGCAGGAGGCCCACAGGCTGGGCCCTGCTGGGCTTAGATCCTGTCCTGGGTATCTAGGTATTAGAGGAAATGGGTGAGACCAGCGAGGTTGAAGAAAGGATCTCTCGTGGCTGAGCAGGATCCTGGTGTAGAGCTTCTGGGAGTCTTCCCTAGGGCTTCTGAGTCAGGAATTAGGAGGGGCTGAAGTGTAGAGGGGGTGCTTCATCACCCCCAGGAAGGGCCCTGAGTGGCCAAAGGGACCTGGGGACAGTGGGACAAGGCTGAGAGGATGGGAAGGGCAACATGGGGACCAGTGCGAGCCGGGCTGCTCCAGGCCATGGAGGCATGTAGGGAGGCAGCAGGGCTGTGTAAGGCCACACTTCCAGCTGGTGACCTCCCTTCCCTTGGGCTGCAAGACTCTTTACTACTGGACCCCAGCCGCAGAGGAAGGCCCCCCATAAGGGTTAAGAAAAAATGGCCGGGCTCTGGGATCCTGACCCTGGCCATGCCGTTCTGGGCTTCCCCAAGCTCCTGACCTTGCCCACATGCACACATGCCTGCTCCCACAAGGCTGGAAGCCAGGGCTTCCAGATCACTGGCTGTCCCCCTGTGGTGTGGCCACGTGGGAGTTTCATTTCCTCACACCATTATTATCTTCTACTTCCCGTGGACAGAAGCCAGCCCCAGAGGTTGAGCCTGCAGAGGGGTTCAGAGCCCACAGTGGCTGAGCCAGAGTGAGGGCCCTCTGTAGGCCCTGTGTACCCTCTCTGTACCACCTTGGCCCGAGTGACAAGTGACTCTCCTTGTTTGGGGCCTCTGTCCCTAGAGTGTCCGTTGAACATCAAGGCCTCTAGGAGCCTCCTTCCTATGGGGACATCAGTCTATTGTCATGCGCTTTTGCAATGTGCTCAGCCTTAGGTCCTTGAGAGATGGCTCTCTCTCCATGTCACAGTGGTGGTGTCTCCATGTCCCTGCTATGTCCCTGGAGAAGGGAACAAGGGCAGATGTCAGTGTGGGGTTGGTAAGGGGGAGCTCGGAGTCCAAGGCTCACATTTTCCAGCGACGCCAGCAGGTGTGGGATTTGGAAGGCAGCAAAGTGGCCAGCCTGTACCCTCCACCCAGTGGGCCTTGCAGAAGCACTGTACACATGTGGCTGCAGCGAGAATGATCCATTTGTCCATAAAGCCTACAACACCAGAACATGTACTTATGTGGTGCTTGAGTAGCTGGAGTACATCAGATTGAAGGCAAGTAGAACAAGGGTCTTACAACACCAAAACCAAGAGATGCTAAGAAGATTTAAAAACCAAACATAAGGAAGGCTGAGCCTGGCTCCCTGGCAAGTCAGCTTGGCCTCATTTTTTATGTGTGTGTTCTAAGGGTGCAAAGTAGGCTTGGAGGGATTCTATGAATGGAAAGGAGGGTGGGTAGAGGAGGCTTTGGAGTGACTCTGAATAAAGAGCGTTGCTCCCCTGGCAGGCTGTGGCTTGCCTCCCTGGCTGGCACAAACCCATCTTCCCTTCCAGTGCCTGTGGCTGGTGACTCCATGGCACCCACCATAGCCTTCATAGCAACAAGAGGTGTTGAAGGCGCATCCATCCTGAGAAGGAAACCTGAGACTATGGCTAATGGGGTCCTCCAGAGCTGTCCTCCTCCTTGGGGACCCAGCAATTACAGTGGGTGATAAACCTACTGTTTGTTCTAATTAGCAGCCTTAATACCTCAGGCAGCCATGAACAGGCGGGTGCGCAACCCACATCTTTAGGTATAATTAGTAATGTCATTAGCCTAATCCATAATCGATACCTGGGTAATTGCTTCCTTGGGTTTATTTAGTCCTTGGGGCCTTGGTGCTGCAAGGAGCAGCCATCTGTGGATGTGCTAATGGGCATCTGGAAGTCGCCAGCAGACACCTCTCCTGGAACCCAAGCTGTGGTTGGGTCGGATGAGGGGCCACATGGCCACATGGCTCCTGTGCCCAGGGATAGGCATCCATTGTGGAAACAAGACCACAAGTGGCCTGGGGACTGGGAAGCCTCAGACATAGGCAAGGCCTTCTGCATGTCCCTGAAGATCCAGGTGGGTTCTGAGGATGTCCCTGGACTCTCCATCCACCGAGGATCTGAGTACAGGCCTTTCCTTGCGGGAAGCCCTGTAGGCTTCCTCTCCCACTGGCAGTGGCCATGGTGGGCAAGGTCAGGGGACAACTCTGTCCTCAAGGATGGGCTCTGTCAGCTTTGATTACAGTGAATTCCTCGGCTGGCTTCCAGGAACTTCTCCAGTGGCACATGGGGCCACTAGGCCGGGCTGGGATCTCCGGAGCCAGCCATAAATCTCCCAAAATGATGACGTGGAAGCTAATGGCCCTGGAGGCTCTCTGCCTGCCCCAGCCACCCTGTCATTCCTCGTCCTCCAGCTCTACACTCCCGGGAACAGGGCCAAGGGAGGTGGATGGGAGCTGGCAAAGTCACTGCGAAGGAAAACATTTTAATTCATTTAATTATGCGCCTCTCAGAAATCCAAGCTCTGCTTCCTCTTGAGCTGGTTAAAGGAAATGAGGAGTGACGGGGCCCACCAGCCTCCCTCAGCCAGGGGGTGCAGGTGGCCGGGGCTGTGCATCCAGGAGCCAGCCCTGCAGGGACAGCTGCCACCCCAGTGACCTGGGAGAATCACTCTGGGTCTGCACCCCAACCCTGTGCTCTCACGTCTGCACCGTGCACGCCCAGAGGCATACACATATGTATGCATGCACACACACAGATGTACGCACACACACCAGGGAGGTTTGCACTGTCTTCACCTCAGCCTCCTCTGGATCCACCTTTTGTGATGTGCTACACCTTGAACGTTTTTGCTTTCCCGCACATGTGTTTGTTAGCAAGAGGGTGACAGATACGAAAATTCAAATAATAAGAATAATAGATTGAACCCCAGGCCTCTGCACAGAGCTCCACTCCTCTTTTTTTGTGTTGAGATGGGGTTTCCGTAAGCTCCTAAATTGTTCAGGCTGATCGTGAGCTTTGGATCTTCTTGCCTCAGTCTCCCAGAGTGGTTTCCACTATGGTTGCTGGCACTGGGGCTGTGAGCAGTGGGGTAGGCAGAGTCTGGAGATAGCAACGTGGGCCAGGCTGTCAGGGGAACCAGCCAGGGAGGTGTGGGAGCCTCTACCTCTAGGAGTGAAGGGCAGGGAGGGCGGCTGTGGGGCCAGGTGGTGCAGGCCCCGCACGGGAGTCCTAGGAGGCCACTAGGTTAGGCAGGACCCTGTCCTTGGGGCTGAGCCTCCACTCTCAGCGTCATGGACCCTGGAGCTTGGGATGTTCACAAACTGTGTGGGTGTCACCAAGGGCTGAAGGCACTGGAGCCCACAGTGACTGCCACTGTGGCCTGGCTTTCCTGAGCCTGGGCAGGAAGCAGACAACCTCTCACTGCTCCACAGAACACCAGGGAGGAGACTGGTGGCAACTGGGTAAGCAGAAGGACATGGAGGACAATTCCAGAGACGGACAAGCACAGGCAGGGAGGAGACAAAACAGGGAGCAGACAGGTGACAGCAACAGTGGCTGGGCTGGGACTATCACAGAGACAGGTAATGGGCAGTGCCTCTGCTGGGTGGCAGCAAGGGGAGGCCAGATATGCAGGCAGTGCTTAGGGCAGCAGCGCAAAGTCCTGTGGCAGGCACGTACTGGTGGCTGGGCAGGAGGAGAAAGCTATATGATAGGGCTTTCCCAGTCAGGGAGGTGCAGAGGCCAGGGGTACCCGCTCCCGGCATAGTGGCGGCAGAGCAAGGGCTGGCCTACCTGATTCCTAAGTGAATTAGCCCAGGAGGGGTTGGCATGACAGGAGAGAGGCTGGGTTACTCCTGGAGGAGCAACCCCAGGGCTTCCGAGGGGTTCTTGCTTTGCCTAGCACCATCCCTGAAGGCCTGGGAACCAGCCAGCTGTGCCTCTTCCAGCCTGAGGCCCGGGATAACAGCTTCCTCCTCCACAAGCAGTTGGGATGTCTCAGTCACTGCCAGCTATTCCAGATGAGCACGCAGGAATTGTTAGCCCTGAAACCCTTCAGCAAAGACCTTCACCTTCAGGCAGTGCCCAAGGGCCTGGGAGCCAGGACCTTGGGCCCCCAGAGCAGTTACCCGCCTTCTATGTCCTGCCTCAGTAGGGGCACATGGAGAATAAAACAAGTTTCTCAGCACCCCACTACCACAGTGCTCTGCTCCAGAGCTAAGGGAGGTGAGGCTGGCAGTACACAGTGATAGGGGGAAGGGGATACCTGGATGCACCACACCTTCATGTGAAAGGAGCCAGGGGGGGCCTTCCTTCCTCCTGCCCATCACAGAGTGGTGTCCATAGAACCCTGCTCAGTAACATAAGATGCAGAGACTCATAACAAAATGCCCAAGTCACCTTGCCTTCAACAGAAAACCATCATATCAAGGTCCTGGAAAAAGCTCACTCTGAATGAGAAAGACCACCCATAGGCATCAACAACACTGAGGTGACAGTGATGAGAAAAATGACCCTAAAGCCATCACATAAGTGCTTCCATTGCAATTGCAAAGATGTTTGGACCAAAAGCAGAAATAGTCTCTTTCAGCAAGGAAACAGGAGAGATAAATGAAAACGTCACACTTGAAACAATAACCAAAAAATAAAAATAATAAAAGAGATGAGCTTAACAGAAGGACAGTGCAGACAAAAGAAACAAAACTAGGAACTTGAAGACAAAGAGTAAAAACTACCTAACCCACCCACAGACAGAACATGAAGAGCAGTGTCCCAGGGGCCACACGGTTGCAGCAAGAGGCCTAGTAGCTGTCCACAGAGGTGGGCTGAAGAAAACAACCAAAGAAAAATGGCTGCAAACTTCCCATTATCAGAGACAGAGATTAGAGGAAAGAAAATATTTTTCAAGACCTGAAAGTAGAGAATGTTAGTTCAGAATTCTGCAACGTCTTAGTTACTTTTTACTCGTTGTTGGGGCAAATAACTGACACTCAAGATGAAGGAAGGAAAGGTTTATTAGCTCACAGTTACTGGAGGTTTCAGTCCATACTCGGCTGGCCCAAGGCTGAGTAGAACAGAGCAGAGAGCATCCAGTTCATGGCGGCGGAAATAGCAACAATGGCGACAGAGGCAATGGAACAACCAAGGGAGCAGAGAGCAACAGCTCAGTCTGTCTCTCTGTCTCTCTATATTACATTCAGGCTCTCCACCTCAGCCTATTCGCTTTAGGCTACACCCACAATCCCAGAAGTACTCAGACCCTAATCCCATCAGTATTAAAACACATAATACCAGTGACTCGTCTCAATCTATAGAAGTCCCCGCCCATGACTGCATGAGGCTTTGGGGGGACAACTAGACATAAACCATAACACATAAGAAGCAAAGAAATGCTCCAGCAACAAAGAGGAAATCAAGATATAGTCAATACAGGAAACAATTTAAATAGCACAAGAATAGACCAATCCTAAGAAATGACCAAGGGGATTTCTCTAAACAGAAAAAAGAGAGTAAAAGAAGGGATCTTGAAACATCAGAAAGAGAGAAAACAGGAGTAGAACTACAGGTTAACATTTCTTTCTCACCTTGACTTTTCAAATTCTGCTTGACAATTGTAGGAAATATTAGCACACTGTTTAATGTGCTTCTAAATGCATATAAAGAAAATATTTAAAGCAATTATGCTATAAATATGAGAAATAAATGACCTCAGAAAGGTGAGGTTTTTATATTTCAGTTAAAATGGTGGAACGTTCGCACCAACCAACCAAGTGATACACAACACACAGAGCAGCCGCCGCATGACCAGGGCAAGAGCCACGCTCAGGGCAGATAACACAGTGCAGGTAACACAGAATAACAGTCTCCACACCCTATGAGGTCCGCAGGAAGGCAATGGGGAAACGCAGAACCAGGTCCACTGCTTCCCAGGTTGCCTGCTGGTATCACCTGACACAGAATCAGAGGAAGAAGATACAGAAACAGGAAACTGCAGACCTACATTACCTATGGACATAGATGCAAAGAGCCATGACAAAATATTGGCAGATGGGATTCAGCAATGGAGAAAAACAATTACTCACCATGGCCCAGTGGGACTTAGTCCACAGAGGCTAAGACTGTCTCAACATAGGAAGATTGATTGATGCAATCTATCCTATTAACAGGCCAGCTGAGAAAAATCACATGATCATAGTAAGGGAGGCAGAAGGAGGATTTGACAAAATTCAGAACTTCTGGTGGAAGACGTCATGGGAACAACTGCCCAAGGCCTGTGGGGTGACAGAAATGATCTAGAAACAGGCAGTGGTAAGGGTTGCAAGGCATCGTGCATCCTGCGTGTCACTGACTGTACATTTTTAAATGCTTAGATAGTAAACTCTAGGTTACATGTGTTTTATGACGCTACAAATTTGCTTCAGTGTTTTTTTTCCACCACAAAACATTCAGAAGGATAAGAACAGAAGGGAACTTCCAGCAGTGTGACACTGTACAGCATGGTGAGAGCCTGGATGATTTCCCTCAAGATCAGGGGAAAAGCAGTGCACCAGCAACTCTACACAATGCACAAAGAACGGGGGTGGGGAGAAAAGAAGGCTCTGGACTGAGAAAGAAGCAATACAGTTATTCTTCTCTGCAAATGACATGATTGTCTACCTAGGAAATTTTAAGCAATCTACCAAGAACAAGTAAGCAAAATACTTAGACCTAGGTGACTGATCCAGGTTTCAAGAAACAAGATAAATATACAAAAAAAATTAATATATTTCTTATATGCTAGAATGAGCAGATACTGAAATTAAAAATACCATTTACACTTGCTGAAATAAATGAAATATTTTGTTGAGTCTATAGCAAAACACATATAGGACTTGAATGCCAAATACCAGCAAGGTATAATGAATAGTCTTCCAGGGTCATCTGTCTGGAGTCAGGGTTAGAGTTAGGGTTGTTAAGCCATGGTTGCTTTCAAGGCAGAGATGCAGGTGGCAGGGGTTCCTCCCCACCCTAGAGCACAGGCTATCGCAGGATAGGGCTATGGCCACAGCTCCTTGGAGCAGGGACAGAACACAGCAGGTGCAGATCCTTCACAGGGCCACTGCCTGTGGGCCGCCCGACCAGGCATTCTGTTCTTGGGTCTTTTGGGCCCAAAACTTGTGTTCCTTCAAAATACAGAACAGCCACTGATGTCCTCCTCAGTTTTTCCCTGTTTTTTAAGCCAGGGGGAAAGGAACCATCCAGGGACAGTTTCTCCCTATCCAAGTCCAGCCCCTGATTGGACTGCCATAAAAAGACACTGCTGCCTCAGGGTGGGATTGCGTTATAAACACCAAGCCACGACTCCTGAGCCAACATTGCAGCCTAGGGCTCCAGCGAGGCCACTTCCTGGGTCCCCAGCTGTCACACAAGGACAGACTCTCTGCCTCTTTTAAGAGGGCACAATTGGCATTTGGGGGGTTCATCTGTGTGACCCCATCACCTCGCAAGACCCCAGCTTGGGCTCCAGGACCCTAGTATATAAACTGGAGCAGTGACAAGGCCACTGTGCCTCTGTGGCCAGGTCCTCTTAAAGCTGTCACAGCACTTGCCCAGCACCTCCCTAGCCTGTCCTGCTAGCTGTGCAAGAACTGAACATTGACACTCTCCTTTCCACTCAGCAACCTTTCCAGTGGGGAAACCAAGGCACAGAGGGAGGAGATCAAAAGCAGCAAGATGGGCACGGTGGGCCTGGGGATGGGGATCAGAGACGACCTGAACTTTTGTGGGGACACGCACCAGAGATGGCTGGTGGTGCAGGATGAGGCCAGGGGCTGAGCTGTGTGGTGAGCAGAGGGAAGGATTAAAAGAAGCCTTGGATACAGCAGAGATGCAGCTTCTGTGGGATCCTCATGCCAGAGTTGCCCTCATCTCTGCCCTGGTCCCCACTAGAACAAGCAGCCCAGTGTCCTTGGTACGTCTGGGGGTTGAGAGACCTTGCAAGGGATTTGCACTCTCTGCCCAAGGAGGCTGGCAGGTGACCTGGAACCACCCCAACATCATAGAGATACAGAAACTGGGGAGAGGTAGCAACCCATGTTGGGGTGCTATAGTAGCCACTTCCTGCCAGAGACTTTGTCCCCACCCATGTCCCTACCCCATGACCTCTTGCACCGAAGCACCTGACCTCACCTGTGAGTTCTGCTCAGGGCAGGCAGCTGGGAGCAGTCAGGCAAGGGGCCCCAACCTGTGCTAATCGTCCTCCTTCTGGGACCTGAGACTTCTGGCCCAATCCCCTGAGGTTCCTGCAAGCACTGGTTCCCTTTCCCCAAGGATCTGTAGCTGTGTTCCTAGTGGAGTGTTGTATGTTGGGAGCTAGCAGGAAGCCAGGAAATTTGATCAAGTGTGTGTAGGTGGGACTGGGCTTCCCTTCCTGGGGCAGAAAGCTACCCCAGTGCTGAGAAAAACATACTGCCTGGTTCAATATAGAGATAAAGACCAAACATCATAAGTAGAGAATAATAAAGCCCAAGAACAGCTGCAGGGAGTTCTGGTTGTCTCCTCCCCTGCTTGTAATGTTTTCAATTTCCCCAAAGCAGTTATGCAAATTCCTTAGCCTGTCCTTGAATACTCAATAAAAGGAATATCCTTCTGAGGATCTAGGCTCACTTCAAGAGAGAGACAAGTCTCGGGGAGTTCTCTCAGCTACCTTCATCAGGTCTTCTCATCATTTCTTTCGGCACCAACACCAGAACAACACAACAGTGGAGTCCTGGAACACAGGTGACTCACTATCCGTCTTGTATGTCCCAGCAGATCAGTACTGGTGGCACCTTAATCGCCTACACAAGCCCCACTGGTTATATGAAAATTAGCCAAAGCCACAGGTACATTATTGTTCAGGTGAGACTGGCCTAAAAATATTTTCTTTTTTTTTTTTTTTTTTAAGAATTTTTTATTTTATTTATTTATTTTTTTTCTTGTTTCAGAACCTTTGTTTGTTTATTCACTCATTTTTGTGTCCGGCTCAGCCCGCCCAGAGGGCAGGGCTGGCGCAGCATGTGGTGCTGGGGATCGAACCGCGGTCCCTCAAGCCGCCCAAGCTTTCCCAAGCAGGGGCTTTAGACCACTGAGCCATCCCACCAGGCCCCCTAAAAATATTTTCTAATGAAAAACAATGAGGCCTAAAAATACCTTCTGCTTGGTGCCTGGGGACACACACACACACACACACACACACACACACACATGAGTCTGTTCCTGGAGTAGGGCTGCCTGGCACTCCCTGTCCTAGGTGGCACCTTGTCCCAGCCAGGAGAGCAGTCAACACATGGGAGACCCGGTTTGCAGGTAAGGAGGGGACAGCAGCTTGAGAGCTGCAGGGTGTGGTGTGGGAAGCAGAGGCTTGGGGCCCATGGAGGGGCTGCAGAAGGGCTGAAGCTGAGCCTTCACTGCATACACAGGAGGCCCTGCTGCCCAGCTGAGAGAGGCTGCAGAGAACTGGGGTCCTGCAGCCCCAAACTCTGTGCTCCCAGGGTGGTGTGGCTGCCAGCTCCCGCCCAGGCTGGACCCCAAGCCCGTCGTGTCTACAGCTCTGTGCACAGTGTGCACAGTAGGTCCGGAGGCTCAGCCTCCTGAGCATGGCCCCACTCCAGTGGGTAGCTCCGTGACAGCCCACTAAGGGAAGCCTCATTCTGCCTGGTCACGGAGCACTCACCCAGACCTGAGAGAGAAGCAGGGCTGATGGGGCTCTTGGGCTGCACCAGGGAGTCTGAGGCCCCCTCAGCCAGGATAACAGAGATGAGGTGGTGTGGAGCCTTTGGGGGTCACACAGCCCAGAACTTCACACTTCAGGCCATGCCTCACAGGCTCTTGGCTTAGACAATAAAGATGTTCACACTGCATGGCTCTGGACAGTTAAACCACATTAGGTCCTGGTTCATTGTCTCTGTTCTCGTCACCTTTCCCTCATAGGTTAAAGCTGGCTGCCATGGCTCCAACATCACACCATCAAGAAGAGAAAAGTTGGTACCAACAAAATGTCTTCTCCATCTTTCTTTTTCTAAGAAGCCAAAGCCACATTACCAATGGCTCTGGTGGATCAGAACTGTGATTATGAGCCCCTTCCTCAATGCAGGCATCTGGCACAGCTAGTGCCTGGTAAGGAGATCTCAGTTGCCATGATCAGATTGGACCAAATACAACTTGTCCTTGCAATAAGGGGAGGGATTAGGTTCAGGGTCAGAAGCAGAAGAAAGCTCTACCTGTCGCTAGCCAGTGACTCACTGAAGGTGGGGCTCCTTGGCCTTGTACCCAGCCACTCCATGCCAAGCACACAGGCCCAGCCTTGTGCTGTGCCACCCATCTCCCCCAGAACCCACTCCTTCTCTAAGATTTTCCAACAGAAACCACTACCTATCCCTGGCTAACTTCCCTGTACGCCTGCTCTAACTACCTGAGAATGCATACTGTCTTTTTTTTGGAGACAGGGTCTCACTATGCAGTTCAGGCTGGCCTTGAGCTCACTTTTGTAGCCCAGGTTGGTCTCGAACTAGCACTGATCCTCCTGCCTCAGCCTCCCAAGTGCTAGGATTACAGGCGTGCGCCACCAAGCCCGGCTTGCATACTGCCTTCCAAACAGAAAGCTAAAGCTCAATCAAGCAGAGGCATGAAAGATGCAAGAAGGACCCATGAGACTGCGGTCCCTAGGGAGGAAAGAGCACCCGTCCAGGACAGTGGCCAGGGAGGTGTCTCAGAGGAGATGGGTGAAGCCACATGTGCAGACACTGAGAGGAACTTTCAGTGGCCTACTACATATGGCCGCTGTGGTCATCAAATAAACTAAAGGCAGAAAAAAAAATGTGACAAAAAAATCCAAATCGAATAAGAATTCACAGAACTCAGATGCCCACCCCACCCCAAGTACAGGAAGCAGAAGGATGTGATCTCCCAGTGCCTCACCTTAATGTGTGGAGAGTCTGCCACAGAGCCCTGCCCAAGGGTCAGCGAAAAGAGGGGGTACCACAGCCCCAGGCCAGAGAACAGGACCAACACATGTTTCTCTGCGGACATAGTGCAGCCACCAGGGCAGCTTATGGTGGTGGAGTACCCAGGACAAAATGCCAATGGAGGGTTACACAGTTGGTAAAAATGTCTTCAAAACACAAAACTGAAAGAAAAAAAAAAAAACACAAAACTGGAGGTCAGCGTTCAATTACTGCAGCAGATCTGAGAACCACTGATGCCAACACAGCTCTGGCTCCAGGAACAACAGTGAAGGTCACTGCCAATGGGAACCACAGGGGTAAATGTATCATTAACTACCTTACAAGAACAACTGATTACCCATGCAGAAATAATCCCAGTGTACGCTGGCATTCCTAGCGGAAGCAGACAACAAAGGCGTGGTGGGAAGCATCCATGCCAGAGGCCTGAGCTGTGCAGCTAGTGGGAGACACACAGGAGAAGGCTGAGCTCACTGAAGATGCATGCTGCAAACCATAGAGCAAACAGTACGGTGACAAACCAAAGAGCTGCAGCTAAGGCGCTGGACCAGGAGCTGAGGTGGATTCTGGCAAATGCTTGAGTACTGCAGGAGGAAGACAGAAAAAAGGCCGAGGGCCCAGACTGAGAGATGCCACGCCAGAAGATCCCAGAGAGGTTCTGTGCCTATCACCCTAGCACAGTACACAGGTAGGTCACAATTATCTTCAAAAACCCATGTATTTAAAGCCTCTGGAAATTATTTTGAGGAATGCAGCGAATGCAGGAACACCTGTTCAAGAAAGGATACCAAAGCCAGGCATGATGGCACATGCCTGCAATCCCAGCACTTGGGAGGCTGAGGCAGGAGGATCAGTGCAGGTTTGAGGCCAGCCTTGGCTACAAAAGTGAGCTCAAGTCCAGCCTGAACTGCATAGTGAAACACTGTCTCAAAAAGACAAAAAGAGAGAGAGACAGAGAGAGAGAAAGAAAGAAAGAAAGAAAGAAAGAAAGAAAGAAAGAAAGAAAGAAAGAATACCAAAGCACAGGAGAGGCCGAGGCATTTGACACATGGCCCTCAGTCCCTGCTGCCCCAGACCTACTCCCTGCCACAGAGCCAGCACTGTGAAACTTATGACACTGAAGCCAGGGGTCTCCACGCCTTGGTTCCCCAGAAGGATTCACATAGATGTTCAGCAGAATAACAGTCCCCCAAAACAATAAGTTCATATCCTGGAACCTATGAATCTCACCTTCCAAGGACAAAGGTGCTTGCCCATATGGTCGAACCAGGAATCTTGAGATCAGAGGGGATCTTGGACAACCTGAGAGGGCCTGGAAGATCACCACAAATGATTTAATTAGAGAGGCACAGAGGGAGATATGACACACAGTCCAAGGGCTGCCTCAGAAAGAAAGCGGACTTGGACAGTAGGTGAAGAAACTGATTAAGAACAAGTTAAACTGTAGGCTAGCCAGATTACAAGGATGAGGAAGAGTGAAAAAAAGCCAAGTAAAACTTGCCTGGGCCCAGAAAAAGTTCAAATATCATCTCTGCCTAAAATTAATTGGACAAAACTGTGGAGAAATGTATGCCTTGGATCATTATGGAAACACTATCCAGCATCCATTAGTGGTGTCTAAGAGCTGGGTGTGACAGCAGGGAGATCAGGGAGGAGTCTGTTCAAAGCAGCCTCATCACACTGCCAGTTTCAGAGTGCTGGCAGGAGCCTGGGAGCAAGATACAGCTTTGCGCCCAAGGGACTTGACCTCACTAAGACAGGGCCATGGCAACAGAAGCGTGCTACAGAAAGGGAGAGGACTGGGCATCCAGAGAGGCTGCAAGGTCGGTCCAGTTTCCACCAGAAAACCAGGAGATGAGCAAAGCACATGCAAGTGTGGTTTATATTTGGGGAGCGGGCGGATGATGTGAGAGGGCCTTCAAAGACCTCAAAATAGCTGTTTGCATATAAGATGACTCAAGGAGAACGCACTAACAAGAGCTACCATGAAAACATCTCGTCAGGTAGGTAGCATAAATACAATGAAGAGATTACAAACAAAATTCAATAAAAATATAGGGGTCAACCTTACAGAAGTAAAAGGGATTATAAAGAAATGTTGTGAGTAGTTATGTAATATTTAGATAAAATTTTTAGACACAAACTGATCCAAAAAGAATTAGAATGCTTAAGTAGAGCATCTAAAGTAAATATATTGAAGTAGTAATCAAGGACCAGTGAGATTGCTCAGTGGACTAAACACCTGCTTAGGCAAACAAAGGGACCAGAGTTCAACTCCAATCCCAGCACTGCATGGCACTGGCCCACACTGGCACACCCCTGTAATCTCAGCGCTGAGGAGGCTGAAAACAGGAGGATCATGACCTTGTACCAAATACAAAAAATAATAATCAAAATATTGCCCCAAATAAAGGCCTCCGTCTAGATAACTTTACTCATACATTATTCTTTCATGAAGTTTTTTTCATTAGTGTGTGTTTGCAGCACATAAGAATTACATTCTTCTTGGGGTTATAGCTATTCTAAACATTTAAAGATTAATTACCAATCCAAAACTGGTGTAGCACTTCCCCACTTATTTTATGAGGTCACTAATTATCCTAGTTCCAAAGGTAGACAAAAACAACACAAGAAAGTGAGAGCAATAGCTGTCATTAATACAGACATAAAGCATTTAGGAAGTGAACCTGGGAGGTATGCGCAAAGGCTTGTGTGCCATGACTTGGCAGGCTGCCCAAGCTGGTCCAAGACTGCATCAGCAGAGGAAAAGGCATGCCTCCCGATCATCTAAACACATGGAGGGAAAGCAATTGAAATTGAACACCTCTTCAAAACACACATTCATTGAAATAGGACTAGGAGGGAACTTCCCTCTCCTTTTAAAGAGCACTTAGGAGAGCCAACAGCTAACATACTTGATGGGAAAAGCCTGGATAATTTCCCCTAATGGCAGAAACAAGAAAAGGATATCTGCTGTTACCACTTCTATCCAACACTTTACTGGAGGTTATAGTTAGCAAAATTAGACCAAAAAGTACCCAGACCTGACAAGAATAAGCACAATTATCTTTATTTGCAGACAGCAAGATATTTGGCATAAACAATCCTAAAGGGCCCATAAAAAGAAAATATCAGGATCAATAAATGAGTTCAGCGAGGTTTCAGGGGATGAGTTCGATACATAAGCACCAACTATATTTGAATGGACATACTGAACATGAATTTTTAAAAGACAATTCCATTTGCAATAGCATCAAAAGAATAAAATATTTAGAAATAACATCACAAGAAGCATCAGACTTGTTACTGAGAACAGCAAGATAGTGAGGAAAGACATTTAAAAGGGCCTAAAAAATAGAAACAGCTGCATTCATGTATTTAAAAACTTAATGTTACTGAGATGGAAACAGCCTCCAAACTGATCTACACATGGAACGATCCTGATGAAAAACTTAACTGCTTTCTTTGTAAAACTTGACAAATTAATCTTAATGTTTAGGTGTAAATACAAAGAATCTACAACCTCCAAAATTATCTCCAAAGAGATCAAAAATATAGAACTCACATTATCCATTTCAAAAATGACTAATTAAGATAGGTTGTTCTAACATAAAGTCAGACCTTCTCATTAGTGAAACAGAATTGAATGTCCAGGAATAAATCCTCATGTTTGTAGTGAACTGATTTTTGATAATAATGTTCAATTATTTTGAAGAAAGAATAGTTTTAAACAGTTATGTAGCAGGTGGACATCCATGTGCAAACAGAGGAGAGCCGAGCGGTACCACCTAAATTAACTCAAATGAATCATGGGTCTCAATGTAGAAGCTAAGTCTTTTAAGTTCTTGCAAATATGAAAATAATCATTGGTGATTGACACAGAGGAGGGCTCATAGGGAGAGACCAACAGGAAAATTTGGGGTGTGGTGAATGAGTTCCTGATCTTGATTATGGTGATGAGTTTTTTTTTAAAATATATCGGTTATTTAACTAAGCTCTTAGTAAGAAGTTTAGAACACTAATTTATGAGGACAAATTCCATTTGTCAGAGCAAAAATGGATTGATCACAGGTAGCCCCAGAGCTGAGGAACAGATAAATTGATTTTTGCTAAAATCTGTGATTCTACCGCTTTCTGATCCACCTTGTGCTGCTCTGAAAGCTGGTATCTCTATCTCAGTGTCAAAGAGCTCAGCCTCCTGGTGTCTGGGTTTCTGCAGCTTCTTCTTGAAGCAAGCATCAGTGAGGTGTTTAGGGGTTTTCACTTGGCTGATATCAATTTTCGTAGAGGTGGCAATGACAAATTTCTGGTGTGTTCTTCGTAGAGGAACATGAGTAACACTAACTGGCCCAGTCGTAAGTAGCAAGCCACTGTCGAGCTGCTTCAGGAAGACCACTCTCCTGCCTCTGTGGCACCCAACAAGGATGATCAAGGTGGGGTCAGGAGCGATGCTAGCTCAAAGCTTCCTCACAGGCTGACTGAAGGGTTTCTTGCCGTGGCTCAAGAACTTTCGGGGCACATCTTCAGTAGGGTAGTATCCAGGCATTTTTCGAAGCTTAACCTCTAGGTACCTCCATTCTTGTCCCCACGGACTGGTTTTGTGATTGTAGCAAGAACTTTCTCCTTCTTTTTCTTCTCAAACTTTGACTTAGCAGCTGTGCACTTTCTTTTATACATAGCAGAGTGGGAGTATCTACCAATTCCTCTAACCAGGATATGATTTTGTCTGTAGTGGCACTGCCCCTTCTTGGACATTTTTGCCTTCACCTTACCATTTTTACCAGTACCACTGGCAGCAGCCTTCTTGGTTTTGGGTTTCTTCTCTTTAGCATCTGTCTTCTCAGTTTTTTCTTCTACCATCTTGCAAGATGGGAAAAAGAACTAAGTTTCTGACCTATGCTGATGAATTTCAAGGGTGTATCCATAGGTGGCAACCCCAACTGGACTTCTTCTTAATAATACATTGAATTTTTCATAACTATATGGACCAGACCACTTTCTTTTTCTTTTTTAAGAATTTTTTTTTGTTTCAGAACTTTTGTTTGTTTATTTATTTATTTTTTATGGCTGGCTCAGCCTGCCCTGAGGGCAGGGCTGGTGCAGCATGTGGGGCCGGGAATCGAACCGCGGTCCCTGCAGCCGCGTAAGCTTTCCTAAGCAGGTGCTTTAGACCACTGAGCCATCCCACCGGGCCTGAACCAGACCACTTTCAAATTATCTGAGAGCTAATATATTCTTTCAGGCTGAGCTTCATATTTTCCTTCTCTCTTCATGGAACTTTTTAATGAACAGAATTTCTTGATTTTAACATATTTTTGAATGTGAGGGTTTTATTTTCCTTTGAAATATTACTTGAGGTTTTCTCCAGGGAAGATTTGTCTCACGTCTTCCAGGTACCTTAAAATTAATACAAGGTATCCCCGAAATTAAATGACCAGTTTGAGCGTTGTGTAGGAGGGCTGAATTCCTACACAAAGACTGCTGACTCCACACTGTCTCAGCGAGGTAGCTCTATCAGGTAGCTCAGTGTAGCTCTGTTGCATGAGGCCGAGTGGAGGGCTCTCTCATTTCCATGGGACATAAAGGATCACTTCTAGTTTGTCCTTATTTGCATTTCCCTTAGTGTATCATTTCAGCATATACTCCACTGGATCTTGAGTTCAGGGGAATCTTCAGACATGCGCTTTGATTTAGATCAGTTGTAGCCCAGGCAGTCACAGATTCAGAATTCAAGCTGACCTCTTTGGACAGATCCCCCCAGCCCGAGGCTCTGTGCTCTTGGCTTGGGTTCCTGGGTTTCCACACTCCGCCTGTTTTGATTCGAGCAGCTATGACTACTTTAGTACACTTTGGAAGATTGTTTTTATATTTGTTCCAGGCTTTCACTGAAAGACTTAATTCAGGCCACCATATCATTAAGAACCATACAAACAACCCAACTTTGAAGTTTCCAAATAATTTGACAATTATACAGTGTTTTGTGTCTGTACAATTTTGAGATGTCTGAGAACCTGTGTTATCTAGAGAAGCCACTGGGATCACATCCTTTTCCCCCCACTTCCCTTAACTGTGATGTGAGCTCTGGTCCCCAGCTGGCCTGGCCTGAAGGTTACTGGCAAGAACTTCCACCTCTACAGCACATGTGCCGGCACAGGTCCTGGAGCCCATGTCTTGGACCTGGTTCTGACCTTTGTGTTTTGGCCCCCTTTTAGAATACAAAGCAAGTGTGACCAGTCTCAGTCAGCATGAGAGACCCAGTTCCTATTGGTTCACCTTGCGGGGGCATGTGGGTCTTTGCATGTAGGATCAGATTTTAGAAAAGAGGTCCCATGCTGGGCAGTCTCCCCGACACTTCTTATACACTTGTATATTATTACTGGCTGGACAGACCCTCTCATGGGGTGCCCTGCTGTGACCCTGCTGTGCAGATTTTTGCTCAGGTTGGACGGAGGGCAGAGCATGGTGAGCTGTCCCCACCTGAACCCTCCCAGGCTCCTCTGAGCCTCCCAGAGACTCTGGTCAGGTTTTCAGTGGACATCTGGACCTACAGCCTTCAGAACTCTGTACTTGGCAGCGTGAGACAGTTGGGTCAAGACTTGTGTCCCTCCCACCTCGGTTCCCAGGACAGTGGCTTCTCCGGTCAGGACCTCCCTGGTTCATGTGGACAGCTGTGCCTGGCACCAAGTCCAGGGGCCATGGAAGGAACCCAGGCTGCAGCTGTCTGAGTGGGCAGCCCTTGTGGGCCTGATGAGATCACACAGGGCGGGGGTCACCGTCCCAGGACTCAGGACAGTACCCTGGGAGCAGATGCTACCTCGTGGTGTGAGTGGAGGCAGCCTAGGCAGGGATCTGGCTATGCCCAGCCAGCCCTTCTCTCCTGGCAGGAGGCAGCTGCCCCTCACCAGGTGCTCCTGGACCCTCTGGCCCAGGACACTGGGAAGCAGCTGTTTACATCCTCTCAGGGCAACAGCCACTGTTGGCCATCCCCAACGCACACTCAGCTGTCCTGGGGCCCAGCCAGGCCCCTCACAAGGGATGAGGCCTGGAAAGGCTGAGGCTCCACCATTTAGCCAGGGCCTCTTTCTGGGACCCGAAACCCTTCACAGGCCTTTCTATTGAGGAAGCTGTAGCCAAAGTGCTCCTGAGGATATAGGGATGCCCACTTGGGGTGGTCCTGCTCCCCACTGCTGCCTGACATTGGTGCGCCAGACCACACCTGCTCACATCCTGATGACCACATAGAGGACAGATGGGTGAGCCACGGTGCTGTTTTGTGCAAGGCCTGACGTGCTCTCAGAACTCTCCCGGGCCTGTTTCTTTTCCTGGAATGAGAGGAAGCAACCGTTGCCTGCTCATAGTCACGATCCTACTCCAACCCCAGCCTCAGTATTTCTAGGATGTCGCTAAGCCCCTCAGGTACTGTTCCTGGCCTGCAGTGCCCACATGTTATGTCTCTTCCTAGGGAAAACAGTTCCCAGCTGCCTGTGCTGCTGCCACCCCAGTCACCATGCTATGGACCCCAGAGCACAGCTCTGTGCAGCCTTCTCCTGCTCCTCTCCTGGCCCCCTTGGCTCGGCCAAATACTCCAATCCAGCTGCTTAGAGCCAGGGAGAAAGAGGCCAGGTTATGCGAGATCCCTGAGTCTGAGCCTGGATCCCAGCCCCTGCCGGCTAGAGCCAACACTGCACCGGGGGCCTGAGACTGAAGCCAGATCCACCCCCCACACACACACGCACACACACACACATGCGCGCGCACACACACACACACACACACACTGGGAGCAAGCCCGGGACCCACGCGTCTCCCCAGCTGGAGCTGTCGTCAAGCCCCAGCCTGGGCTTCCTGCCCCAGACCCTGCTGGCTCAGGCTCCCCTTCAGGTTCCCAGAGCCTCGAGCAAAGTCTGCAGGGCCTGCGACCTTCCTTGTCTGCTGACCCCATCCCCTGCTCTCCTCTGCATGCCAGGCCCTGGAGTTGGCCTGGGGGCCTTGAGGCTCCATTCCTCTTTCTAGGCCAGGCTGGGCCTACAGTGGGGAGACTGAGGACTACAGTACACAGGAACTGCTGCATCAGGATGGAGACCAAGTGTCCCCAGGGCAGATGTGAGTTCCCTCTCCCAGCATCCTGCCGAAGTCCAGGAGCAATGTGGGAGCAGAGGTTTCCTGAGGACGGCAGCTGTGGCCTGGAGGCCCATGTGTTGGCTTTGGTCATGGGAGCAATAGTGTCCTCCTGCACAGCTTCCTTCCAGCCTTGCCCCCGCCCCCACCATGGGTGAGGCACTGTTCTTCCGCTGCCCACCCCTGGCACAGCTGAGGCCAGGGCTAAGGAAGGGAGGCTGGAAGCTGCCCCACCTCATGACCTGAAGATCTCCAGCACTCCAAGGGAGCCAACAGTACTCCTTGGAGAGGGGCAGCACTTCTGGGGCGTGGGTGTCAGCCAGCCCCACCAGGGCAGTACCCAGGACGCTGCAGCAGTGGCCCAACCACTGGACCAAAGCCCGCTGCGGCATGGATGGTGGATTCGGTGGAAGCAGAGGGGCCAACACTTCCTGGCGAATCACCAAGTCTCCAATTTGCCTTGGGACTCTTGCAAAGCAGCAGGAGGCCATGCCTCTGCTTTGCCTGTGTCTGCCATGCCAGGAGCCACCTTGCTCGTCTAGAGTTTTAATTTTTAATTTTATATACTTGTAGAACATGCCTACAATTCACATACAAGCTTAAGAAATGGTATTGAGAGATCTGTGTACCCTTCTCCTGCTTCCCCAAGGGTAATATCTTGCAAAAATAACAGGAATCAGTACAAAGGAGGCGTGGAGCACCCTAAAGGGACAGGCCCCTGCTAATGTGTGTGTGCGTGTGTGTGTGTGTGTGTGTGTGTGTGTGTGTGTGTGTGTGGTATTGGGGATTGAACGCAGGGCCTTTGCACTAAGCTACATCTCCACTCCTTTAAAAAAAGAGTCTTATTTTGAGTTAGGGTCTCACTAAGTCACCCAGCTGGGCTCAGTTTCATAGTCCTGCTGCCTCAGCCTCCAAAGCACTAGGATTACAGGCGTGAGCCACCAGATCCATGTGTTGTCTTTCTAAAGCGACATTGGCTTGCCTTATCCCATCCCCTCCTGCAGCCCTGGCAACCATGCGGACTTGATTCTCTGTTTCTGTTCTGTCATTGCAAGAATGCTATGGAAATGGAATCATTTGATTGTGTAACCTTTTGGCACTGGTGTTTTTTTCCCTCGGCTCAGTCCCTGGAGAGCCATCCCGCCCTGTGTATCAGCGGCCTTCGCTGCCGGCGCTGAGCAGGGGGTGGGGACGCTGCCTGTTTAACCCTTCTCCCAACTAAGGACATCTGCTGGGCGCCCGGGTTTCTCTCTTACGAGGAGAACTTCCAGTCCAGGCTCTTGTGTGACTATAAATCATTTCATTGAACCACACGCTGCTGGGTCACAGAGCAGTTGCACATTCGCTTCACAATGAAGGGACAGACTCTCTGCCATGCTCCCACGGCAATGCGTGTGGGCTGCTTCTCCACGTGCATCCCACGGTGAGATGCTGCCAGTGGTTTTGTGTTGGTGGTGACATCTTGGTGTGACTCTAACTTGCATTTCCTAGTAGGCACTGACGATGTGGGTGTTCTTCCGAGTTTGGCTGCCATCACTGTTGACTCGTGTGGGAAATGACTTGTATCTTTTCCCCATGTCTCAATAAAATTACTTTTTTTACTACTGAGTTTTGAAAGTTCTTTAAGACTCCTACCACCTTTGTCACACATGTCACACGTAAAAATCTGTTGTGTCTCTTCATTCACCTGACAGGAAACAAAAGCTTTCCATTTTGAAGCAGGCCACTTGTTTTTGGTGTCAAGCCTAAGACCGTTGGCTAGTCTTGGGTCCTGAAATATTTGTCTAAATGCCTTATAGCTTTACGTTTACCTGCATGATCTGTCCTGAGTTAATTTTTATACAAGATGTGAAATTCAGGTCAAGATTCATTTTGTCTATACTTTCCCCAATAAATTTGGTAGGAAAATAAGCATGTCCTTGACCACTAAAAAATTCTGCTACATTTTGATCAGAGCTGCATTAAAACTATACCTTTTTGAGCCCTCTAAATGTTTTAAGTTTATGTCTACATTTTTTGTTATTTTTATAATGACCATAGGCAATACAGTATTTTGGTTTATTTTAGCATACTCATTACTAGTGTATAGAAATGAGAATGACTTTTGTGTGTGCACCTTGCACAGTATAAGTCTGCTAATTTCACTTACCAACTCTGGGAGTTTTGGTGTAGATTCTTAGGCATTTCTACACAGACTATTGAATTACGTGTAAATCAGGACAGCTTAATTCCTCTCTTCCCAACATGAATGGCTTTTATTTCTTTTCCTCCTATATTTCAGAGAATAGAACTTCTTGTACCCACACTGAATAAGAGACATGTTGGTGCACACAAGCACCTTGTTCCGAGCTCAGAGGGTAAGCATTGAAAATGGTCTTGAGCACTAAGTAATATTACCTGTGGAGTGTTCTTGTAGATGCCCTTGAGGAAGCCTCATTTGTCCCTAGTTTGCCGAGAGGCTTTTTTATGAATAGGTGTTGGATTTTTCAAAGGTCTTTTCTGCCTCAGTTTGTAAGATTATGTAGTTATTATTGTTCAGTCTCTTGATAGAATGTGTGGTGTGGGTTGACTTCTGTACGGATCCAATCTGCATACCTGTAATAAATTCCAGGTGGTGATGCTGTATAATTCAATTTTTTTGGTCTTTTTTTGAGACTGGGTATTGCTAATATAATTTAAGCTGGCCTTGTGCTCACTTTGTAGCCCAGGCTGGTCTAGAACTTGCAATTCTCCTCTTGCCTCAGCCTCCCAAGTGCTGGGATCACAGACATATGCTACCATGCCCAGATGTAATTTCTTTTATATGGTTCTGAACACATTGATTTGCTAATGTTTCATTGACAGTTCCTGTATTGCAGTTCTGATAGACACCAGTCTATACTTATTTGAGAGATGCTATAGTTTTATTTCTATGTCCTTGTCAAGTTTTTATATAGGCCTTACCTTATACAATTAGTTGGGGAATATTTTCTCTTTTTCATTTTTCTGGAAGAGATATTGTATTAATTCTTCACAAAGACGTGGTAGAATTCTCTGTTGAGAACGTCTGGGTCTGCCTGGATATTTCTTTTAGATCCTAAATTCATTTTCTTTTATTGCTATAAGACAATTCAGGTTATGGGACATTCACATATTTTATATTGGTTGACATTTAGTTGCTTGTGGTTTTTGAGTAATTAATTCATTTCTTCTAAATTTCTGTCAAAATTTAAGTATAGAATAGGCCCTTAACTTCCGAACTCAATTTGCTCCCCAGGGCTGGTTGTAACTGGAGTTGTCAGCTGAAGGCCCAGGCTCCTCTACACAGCCTTCAGAGTCTCTGAGCCTTCAAAGATCCACATCCTTAGGTAACAGCCCAGGGTTTCTCAGTTAACCCCATATAGGAAAGGATGTTGCAATGTTCCTTCCATTCCTTCCAGATCTCTTCAAGAGTTAAATCTGTATCTGAGACCATCTTGAAATACAGGTGGCTATCATTTGGGTCCCAGCTGAAGACTTTGGTTGTCAGTGAAAACTAAAAAACTCTGGCCATAACCCAAGTTGTTCATAGGTCAGGCTGGTTATAACACAAAGGTCCAGTATTGCTTTCCTCTCATTATGGCATCTATAATGACAGCTGTTTTATCACTGATGTTGGTGATTTGAATGTTCTCTCATTTTCTCTTTGTCAATATTGTCAGAAATTTATTTTAAAGAAGCAGTGTGTGTGTGTGTGTGTCTGTATGTCTACGTGTGTCTGTGTGTGTATGTGTCTATGTGTGTGTGTTACTGGGAATGGAGCCCAGGGCCTTTGCTCTGAACTACATTCCCAACCCCTCATTTTTTATTTTGAGCCAGATTCTTATTAAGTCAGTCAGTTGTCTAGGCCGGGCTTGAACTTGTGATCTTCCTGCCTTAGCCCCTCAGAGCAAAGGAATTACAGGTGTGGGCCCCGAAACCAGCTTTCCTGTTTCACTGATTTCTCTACCGTTTGCTACTTGTTGGTTTTTCTGCTCCTTGTTGCCTCCATCAGACTTGCTCTGGGTTTATTTCATCCTCTTTTTGTTTTCCTTGGGGTAGGAATTTAGAGCACTGATATGAGACAATGTCTTCTCTCTAATGTGAACACCCAGTGCTACATATTCTGAGCTTCTGGGTTTTTTAATTTGAAAATGAAAATCTCCTTAAGACAAGCTGGACTAGAGAAGTTGAATTTGGTGGGGGGATGACTGGACTTAGGGCTGGGTGGGCTTCACAGCTGCTCGGCCTGGTCCTCGGTGGCTATCTTCATGACTGGCTTCCTCCTCTGGAAGTGGGATGCTTGTGCATGCCTCGGATGTCTGGAGGCTAGGGCTTCCTGCCTCAGAGTGAGGTCCCCGTGCAGTCAGCACACAGCTTGTACTTTCTGTCCCCATTTCTTAGCTTCAGCACCAATGCTGTGATTAACGTAAAATAACATTTATTTTATAAGATTATGGAAGCAATACATTTCCACCGAAGGACATTGAAAAACAGAAGCAAACTACCCAGGCAGTAAGGCCTAGGATGACTGTCCCTCCCACTGTGCCCCTTCTCTTCCACAGCACCCCATCCCTTCCACTGTGCCCTGGAAGGTGCCACCTATGTTCCTGCCCATTCCCTAGGCTGCTCGCACAGGGGGACAAGAGTCCTTGGACCACTGTGCATGTGACATTTTCCAGAAGGAAGAGTCATTTGCCTTTGAACTTAGCCAAGAGCGTTGCTCATTTTGCTTTGTTTTTCAACTTTTAAGCAAGCTATATAGCCTTCCTGCTTTCTGCTTTTACCTGTGTGCTTCTGTTTGGGAAGGCCTTCCCTCCCCCTCCCCACCCCACCCCACCCCCGGAGGCGTTTATGGTTTCTTTGTTAACATCAGACGTTGTGGACTCTGGAATGCATGTGAGGAGTTATGGGGTGCTGGGCTCTGCACACCAGAGCCTACTAAGCCTCCCAGTACACAATGGGAATTGGCTGGGATGGAGGGAGGTCCTGGCTCCCCTGGAGATGATGAAACTGAGAGGCCCAGAGGGCCACAACCTGGGCACCATTGCCCTATGGCAGGGGAGGGGAAGAGAACTCAGGGCCACAGGTGATTATCCTCTTGGCCTGCCAGGCAAGGGAAGGTTCTCTGAGGCTTTCCTTCCTTCTCCTATTCCAGAGAGCATTCCCAATGCTTGACAGAGTTTATCTCCTGTCAAGTGCCTGCCCTATACCACCCAGGGCTGGGGCTCCAGATCACAGGCCCCTTGTTCCCAGCTGGATCCCAGGGACAGGAAATGGGTCTACATTTCCCACTGGCGTGGGCACAAAACTGTTGGATGGGCCAGTGGGGGTAGGGCAGGGAGAGGTGGGGTGAAAGTGGGGGCAGGGAAGGGACAATGGGAGCAGGGAGCAGACATAGAAACAGTCAGAGGGTCCTCCGGGCATGTGTGGGGAGCGGATGTGATCCTTCTTAAGATGTCATCCAAGGGCCCTAAAGTAAATTAGGAGGGGCTTTCAGTCATGGTAATTGAAGGGAACACAGGCAGACAAGGCGCCCTTCACCCTCAGAGCTCCCAGTGACACCCGCTTGTCTTTGAGTCCTCTTCCTTCCATCTGGGATAGGCCTTGGCTTCTGGCAGCCCCTGTGCGGCTCCCCTGGGGTTCAGCTTCTCTGCCACAGAGGCTTCCTCTGGGGGCTGGGCCCCTAAAGCGCCAGGCTGGAAGGGGCAGCTATCTTGTGTCTGGCATCTGAACAAGATGGAGAGATCCATCAAGTGCAATTAGGTGAACAGCTCCTTCCTGCTCTGTTTAGCTGACTAATTCAATAGGAGCCAAACCAGAGGCCTGGGTAGGGAGGCGCTCCCAAATCGAATGAAGGCCTCACTTTGCAGCTCATGCGGCATCAGCATGTCCGTTTCCGCTCAGGCCTGGCCGCTGAGCTGCCACCCCTGCCCCGGGAGTCACCGAAGGCACGCACCCCCACCTAGCCTCCTACCCACCGGGATCGCCTCAGATCTCAGAGTGCCTGGTCTGGGCCAGAAAAAGACTTGAAATACCAGGTCAGGGCACATGAAGCACACACCATGTTATGTCCTCCGCAACGCCCCCCTCTCCCCCATCACACAAGAACTTTCAAAGGGATGCCCTTTCCTCACAAGGTGCCCTCCTCTGAGCAAGAAGCGCTGTGGAGGGCTTCTGCTATAGAAAAGGAGGCAGGAGGGACTCAGGCAATACTGAAGCACGGCTGACCATTCCTGCCACGGGGAGAAACCTTACCTATGGGTGGTTGTTTCTTAACTCCTGTATCACTTATAAACTCATTTAAAACTCATCCCTTCCTTGAGCTTATGCCTGGACCCAGAAAGACCTAGCATCTTGGGGATGGAGGAGGGAGATACTGACTGCCAAGCCCAACAGCTGGTGCTGGTACATCCTGAAGAGCAAAGTCCCGTCACCACCACAGGGCTTAGTAACTACAGCAAGCAGTGAACTTAAGAGACTGAGATCCAAGTCATTCTGACTTACTAGAGA
>PVJA010027763.1:0-28208 GCA_004027025.1 Myocastor coypus | reverse complement strand
TGCAATATGTCAACTTTCAAAGAAAAAAAGGGGGAAAAGAAAAAAAAAAGTAATGTGGATTTAGAAAGGTTAATGTTTAGTTGTTTGATCAATCTTATATACCTATATGTATTAATCTAAACTGATCCGATGATGAAAATATGTAATATAACCATTGTTAAATTTAAACAATAAAAGAATTGGAAAAAAAATAAATAAAAAAAATAAAATAAAAAATAAAAAGAACTTCTATGTAGAGCACATAAAGAACTGAAAAAAAATCTCAGACTCCCCCAAATTCAAAGACCCAATGCAGAAATGGATATCTGAGGTAAATACACACTTCCCAGTTGAAGAAATACAGATAGTGTATAGATATGTGAAAAAATGTTCAACATCATCGGTCATTTGAGATAATCAAATTAAAACAGCAGTGAGATTATATCTATCCCCCAAAGCATAGTTATCATCAAGAAATAAACCAGTAACAAATGCTGAAGTGGCTTCAGGATAAAAGGAATCCCTTTCTACTGTGGGTGGGAGATCATAGTGGTGCAACCACTGTGGAAATCAATGTGGAGATTCCCTGATAAACTGCTACTATAATACAAGAAATTTTGTACTGTAACATCCTATAACTCAATGGTGTTCCAAATTTCCTGCTCACGGAGATTATGGAGCCGTAGAGGAAAAGAATTGATGATATATAGTGCACCTAAGGAGCATGATCTAGAGAGAAAACATTCTCTCAGGCTTTCACAGAGAGCAAACTGGTCAAGTAGTGGCTGTGACTCATCAAGATGGCTGACACTGATAAAAAAAAAAAAAAGTTCTATAAAATGTTGTACATGGTTTTAAGGTAAATCCTGAGGGGTTTAACTGACCTTGTCAGATACAAAAGTTACATTTTTTTTTTGTATAGGTCTTGCTTTAACTTGATCTTAACCATCCAGCAGAAAGGTTTAACTATGAAGCATAAAAAGTAAAGCCAGATTAGTATGCTGAGCTGTAAAAGGCTCAAGTCAACAGCTTCTGACAATGCCAGTCATGCTGACAACCCACTACTATTATAGCATATTGCTCTATGCATACAACCACTTTCTCTTAGTTTAATGAGAAGAAATACTTGTACCGATAGTGTTTAGAAAAGTTATCATATCTGTATCTTCTACTCTGAACAACTACTATGAAGACAACAATATGCACTGTAGTAATTATTCTGGCTGTACTACAAATGTATTTTGAAACTGTCTCATCGTTATTTCTTTTCTGTAATTCAATATTTTTATTGTTTAAATTTAACAATGGTTATATTACATATTTTCATCATCAGATCAGTTTAGATTAATACAAATAGATATATAAGATTGATCAAACAATTAAACATTAACACTTTTAAATCAACATTACTTTTTTTTTCTTTACCCCTTTCTTTTTTTTTTGAAAGTTGACATATTGCATATGTCCTCACAATCATTCTACAGAGTAGAGTGTGTGGGCATGACCCACCTCCCTATTGATGTTGTTTAGAAAAAAAAAAAAAAGGAAAAGAATATACTTCTCTTTGGACTAAGAGGAAGCAGATACATACACAGTCAAATGTTCTGCAATTGCAGTGGGCCACCAGTGAAGCTTGTAATGTTGGAAGCTATTGAATCTAAGCCTCCTAAAGCTCATCTCACCAATGTAGCTCTGCATTTCATGCATTGTAATTAAGCATTTTTTTTTTCTTGCTGGGTGGTCAAGGGCAAGTCGAAGCAAGACGTGTACAGCAAAACATTCATTTTTTTGTATCTTCCAGGGTCAAATCCCCTCAGGATTAAGTTTGGGACCATAGGCAGTACTTTGTAGAACTGTTGTTAGTGTCAGCCTTCGGGACGAGTCACGGCCATTGCTTGGCCAGTTTGCTTTCTGTGAAAGCCTGAGAGAATGTTTTTCTCTGGGTGACTCTCCTTAGACGTACTATAGTTCATTCATCCCTTTCCTCTGAGGTCCCATAATCATTGCTATTTCTTATTAAAAGTAATAAAATTATGAAAAAGAATGTATTCAATCCAGCTGTTTGTCTTTCTTTATTTTTCTGGAAGAATTGCAAACATCATACCACAGCACTATATTTCCATCCATGTTTATAGAAGCACAATTTATAATAGCTAAATCATGGAAACAACTCAAATGCCCATTAACTGCAAAGTGGATAAAAAATGTGGTTTCATAATGGAATATGACTCAACTCTAAAGACAGATGAGCATGAGACTGATATACATAAATAGCTGCATCATTGAGGCATACTCCTAAGTGAAATAAATTAGACTCACATATTTAATCAATGTGTTGGCTTCCTAACATAAGAAGTTCAAGAGTAAATAAGATCCAAAATGTAAAATAGATATTATGAAATAAAAAGAGATTATTTAAAAGGAAACAGAAACTGGGATGAGAGAAAGGAGAAAAGAAGAAAGGGAAAAGAAAAGAAAACAAATAGGAGGGTTTCATGTCTACATTTTTTAATTTGAACAATTACTTTGAAGATAACAATATGCAAGGTATTGACCATTGTTATTCTTCTATTACCTTGTTTTGATATTTTATACCATTCTTTTTAATCATTTTCTACTTAAAATTAACGGAAAAATTATGAAAACATGAATAGTTCAAATAACATGAAAATGATTATTTAGAAAGATAAAAATTGAAATATTTAATAAAAACATGTGATCTTTGCTGGGCAGAGTATCGGCCAGCTGTAATGCCACCACCCTGGGCAGTGAAGGGCAGGAGGATCACGAGTTCAAGCACTGGGAAAATAAGTGAGCCACTGTATCAAAATACACACACACACACACACACACACACACACACACACAGCACACAAGAAGTACTGAAGGTGTAGCTCACTGTGAAGGCTCTGGGTTGTATCCCAATTACCTGAAAGAAAATATATCCAATGGACTCCAGTTCCTGTCTTAACTTCCACAAATTTTAAATCTAAAGAATTAGCAATTCAAAACATGAGAGGGCATTGAGCTGATCCTGAAACTTGACACACACCTCAGGGATTTATCTGACATGTTTTCATTTCTTGTAGCAACGGGAATGAAGTCAAAAGAAGGAAGGTGAAAAGAATCACCTTCTGTTTCAGAAGTCTTCACTCCGCCACCTTCCCCATAAGGAATGCCACAACTAGCCATCTCTCCATCCAGCTATCTCATACCTAACTGTGCACCACTATTTCCTACTACTAGGTGATCAGTCAACAGTTGTCAATAAGACAGGAAGACTCCTACCCTCACAATGCTGATATACCATTGCACTTTTTATGTGTGTGGTACTAGGGATCAAACTCAGGACCTTGCATTTGCCAGGCAAGCTCTTATGCTGCTGAGCTATTCTTGCCAGGCTACTACTGCATCTTAATCTTAGCATAAGTCAGTATAAAAAATGCATCAGGTATTCTCAAGTCATTAATATAAGAACCACTGTCATCACATACAAAGATGCTTGATATCATTCATCATAAAAATGCAAACCCAAATCATAATGAAGTACTGTTACATATCCATAAAGTTGGCTATAACCAAAAAGCTGGATAACAGTCAGCACTGGCAAGGATGTGGAGGGCTCAGAATATTCATATACTGCTGGTGGAAGTGCAAGTGGAAGCTTCTGTGGAAGACACTCTAGAACTCCCTTGCATGATTAAACATAGGGTTGGCGTGCAACCTGGCAACTTCTTTCCCAGGTATACATCCTAAGGGACTAAAAGAAGGTATTTCAACAAACACATGTGTATGACTTTCATAGCAGTGGTGTTCTCAATAACCCAAAGGTGGAGACCACGTAAAGAACCATCTATGACTAAACAGATAGAGTGTGGTATATCTTACGAGAGTCTGCTTGACTCTCAAAAGGACTGAAATACTGTTTAAGTGCTACAATATAGAGGAGCCTTTAAAATGCTATGCTTGATGAAATAAGCCAGTTACAAAAGCCTACCTATTGTGTAATTCCACCTATGTGAAATAGTCAGAATAGAGAAATCTGTGGAGCAGAGGAGAGCAAGAGCTGGTGAGGGCACAGGCTGTGACAAGACGGGAGGGGGTGGCAGCAAACCATGTAGGGGCTTGGGGGGTGATAAATATGTTCCACAACTGACTGCAGTGTTAAGGTAGACACACATACCTGTGAATACAGTCAAAACCGCTGAATCACAATTTTAAATGGCTATGTGTATGTATTATATCTCAATATTACTGTGTTTTTATGAGAGAGAGACAGAGAGAAAAAAGAGAGAGGAGGAGAGAGAAAAAGAAGAGAGAAGAGAGACAGAGAGACAGAGAGAAGGGCCAGCCATGGCTGAGGTCTTGGAAGCTATCACTCCTCTCTACTCTCTGAACACCGGCTCTCCTTAGACGTGCATTCTCCATGGCGCCTGTTCACGGTCCTAGGCTAGAGGGCGAGCAGCTGGGCCTTACCCTCCTTCACCTGATTGTAACCTACAAATGGCAGACTCCACAGGCATTGGCACAATGACAGTAAACTTGTGAGAGGCTGAATCATTCGCTGGCTCAAAATTAGGATCCTTTTATTACCTGGTAATTGCTAGTTTTATAATCTGTCTAAAGAATAGCGAGAGACCACCGTTGCCCCCTTACTATGTTTCTGTGACTCTTTTTCTCACGGTTTTGGGGGCGAGGCTCTTCTTCGCTATGATGCCTGAGCCCCCTTCCAGTCCCATCTCACTCTCATCCTTTGCCCTCTCATTTTTGCGTCTCAGTTCCTGAAATGTCTTGCTGCTTTCTAGCAGGGCCTTTGCACTGGCATCTCCTGTACTACCTTCCCCTGATCCATGCCCATGTCCCTTCACCTGTCATCTACAGCTTTCCTTCCTCAGGATGCCTTCCCTGTGGGCAAGGAGCACATCAGGCTGTCGTGATAGCACCTCATAATTCTTCTCACTTTTACCATGCACTTGGCGCTTGTCCTGATTTGCAATGACATTTCCTTGGGCAATTTCTATTTTGGGGGGAGGGTCTGCAGGGTCTTCAGGGTCTCACTACTAGATTGGACTCATAGTGATCCACCTGTTTACAGCCACCCAAGAGCTGGGGTTACAGGTGCGAGCCGCACCACACCCAGTCTCAATTCCTGTCTCAGTATGCCTCAAGGGCAGAGCCTGGCACAGCAAGCCCAGGGATTGAACTTCTAGCGCCTGTTCCTGCTTGCAGGGGATTTAGTCCACTAGGCTATTTGGCGGGGCCCCTTGGGTGATTTCTGAATGCCTTTTCTCTGTTAAATTGTTTTATCCTCTCTAAACCAAGAGAACACAGACCCTATTCCTTTTGTGTGTTCCTGTCCAAAGCCTGGTACTGTTTCTGGGATGTAGACAGTATTCAGTAAATACTTTCGGATGAATGAGTGATTGAATTCTTCATGGTTCTTAAATAAAGTACAGAAAAACCTCTCAGTGCTAATGTAAATAAAACTTCATGAACTAACTATGTGTGACTGACTGTGTGTCAACCTTTTGAGGGACAGAGTGGAAAAGGACCAGGAGAATCCATAGATGCCCAAAGTGGGGTGTGCTCCGGATCAAAATGCTCAGTGTATGCCTTCAGCTGGCAGTGAGATCTGATGTTAAATCCCCGATCCCAGAGATCCCGGAAACCATGTACAGATGTTGCTGCTTTTGGTGGAGATGAAAAGAAGGGGCTGAAGCCCAGAGCCACATGACAACAGCTGCCTAAAAATGGAAACCAGGCTTATTATGCAGAAATCTCCTCCCATAGATTAAAAGAAAAAAGGCAATAAAAATGCACATGGTGTCAATAAATGCTGCCAGTATGGGGGAAATGGTAGCAGCTCACAGGAACTGCTGCATGTAGAAGAAGAAGCCAGTGGGAGAAGAGAGGGCGAGAGCTCCACACTGTGCCCCAGCAGCAGGGCTCATGGGCCAGAAGAGACCGAGAGCTGATACAGGCTTGGGAGTGGGAATCATAAGCAAGCAGAGGGCACCAGGAAAAGGACAGTCACCATGCAGGGTCCCAAGCACTGCAGGATGCTTCCAGCCAAGCCTACCACTCGAGACCCTCGAAGTGACACACACAACGCAGTGAAAGTTTGGTGTACGTCAATTTTTAAAAAATTTATTATTAGAAATCGCAAAGTTTTATATTTCATGATACAAATTACTCTAAAACTGCATGGGCAGCATTTGTTCATATGGTCTGAAAGGGTTCTGAATGATTCAAAAAGAGAATGAATACTGGCCAAAAAAATGTCAGCTAGATTAAAGATTTAAAATAAAATAAACGGACCCATAAAGTTCTTGAAAATACTGTGTATTTTATATACAGTAGGAGCATTTAAACACAATAAACCTCAAAGAAAGACCCCCATAAACCTCAAAGAAAACCATGTAACTCTAATAGCCAGAGAAACAAATGACAAGAAGCACCAGCATGTGGTCGCAGGTTAATTTGCCCAAGCCAAAAAATTCCCAAAATTCAATGAGAAAAACATTCATCTGGCAATCAACCACTAATTGGAAGACAATAATATGCAATATAATGACCACTGCTTAATTCATATAATTTTGTTAAATGAAATTCTGTCTCTTTTCTAGTGGCTGTTTTTGTTTTTATTATTTTTAATTCCGTTTTTTTTTTTTTTTTAAAAAGGTGCAAAGGTGCAGTCAGGCAAGGTGAAAAAGTTCTGGAGATTTATTGTATCACATGATGGTCATAGTTAATATATACCTCAAAAGTTCTAACCAAGTAAATCTTAAATGGTCTGGGGGGAAATATCATGTATGTGATTAATGGTTATGTTTCCATGATTTAATGACTTCACAATGTATAGATACATCAAAATGCCACTTTGTACACTGTGAATACATATGCTTTTTAGCTATTGATAATAACTTGCTAAAAACTAAGAAAAATAAAACAGAAACTAAACTAAAACATGATTGTTGTTATGAACAACAAATGAAACTTTACCTGTTGGTGTGGAAAGAAATTTTGTCTTTTAGTTTTTCAGGTTTTTACGTTTTGGGCACATGCTGGTCAGGTGGGACCAGCAAGAGCGGGCAAGGTGCGCACCTTAGCCGGGGGCCAGCAGTGTGGAGATGGCTGCAGCTGCGGTGAGAACAGGAGCCAGCACTTGGTCACCTCTGTGAGCCAGCGCTGTGCTATGGCCTTCAGACTCATGGTACAGGGACGGGTGGGGCCGCCATCCTACACCCCAGGCTCTGAAGGACATCCCAGCCCCCATATCCAGAGACTGGGATTAGCTCCGTACCCGCACATTTCTTAGATCTGACTTGGACACTATCACAGAACTGTGGTCACCAGAGGAATTTTACTATTTTTATTTTTCTTTGATTGGTTTTTCTTCTCTCTCTCTCTCTCTCTCTCTCTCTCCCTCCCTCCCTCCCTCCCTCCCTCCCTCCCTCCCTCCTTGTGTGTGCTCATTTTGTTTTCTGTTTTTGCTATTCTGGTCTATTACCTTTCCATTTGTTTCTAATTGCCTTCTCTCCTTCTCCAGCTACCTTGCTGGGTTTTAAGATACTTTCAAGGGCATAAATATTCTCTCTTCTCTGTCTGGTTCGCCTCAACACTGCTTTGTTTTCTCTACCATTCTTTCTCACATGTGTCCTCCAGTTTCCCAAAACTTGGGTGGGCTTGCCAGGCAGAACAGCAAGGAGAAGGTAGTGCTCAGGCTTGATGTGACCCTCACAGCTCAGGAGCTGGATTCATGTGCCACCACAGGAAAGACCCCAATCAGCTCCTTAGATATTTCTAGATATCCCCCTCAAACTAAACCCCTAACAAAATTCCATAAAGGCCTCAACTTTCTTTGTCTCAGGCCAGAGGACCTAAATGCTCCATCTTCCCTCAATCCTCTCCATGTCTTTGGAGTTAATAAAGGCTTCTTTATCTTTCCTACCTCTTTACTGTGCTACCAGAACGTCTATCAGATATCTTCATTCTGGGAATATACTAGTGACTATGAGAGTCACCTCACACTCTCCTGGCCTCTCCCACATGGCTTCCTGCTCAGCTTTCACCTTCCACCATGGTCTGGTACAGGACAGGCCCTTGTCAGATGGCAACATTGTGTGTTTGGCTACTGTTGTGGCTTGCATCTAGATGTCTCCTCAAAACCTCATGTTCTCCTAGTTTGGGCTATTTGAGGGTGGCTTAGACCTAGGTGTGCGACTGTGGATTAAGACTGTGATACTGGGACTAAGGGTGCCTAGTACAGGATTAATGTACTAATTGATTTACCACAGTTCTGGGTGTAGGTAACATGAGGCTTCACCATAAATGTGCTAGGTACCATCCAAAAAGTTTGTAGCCTGGATGGGATAATAGAGAAAGGGAGGCTGCTGCTTTCTTCTCAGTGCCTTCTGCCTGCCACACCATGTACTGTTCCTCCAGTGTGGTGCTGCTCTGCCTTGCCACCCTACCTTGGAACCATCCAAATATGGACTGAAACGTCTACAAATTAAACTGAAATGAACCTTTTCTTTTTTAATTTGGGTGTCACTATTTCATTTCAGCAATGAGAAAATGAACTAAGGCAACTAATTCCCCAAATAACTGTTATTTACAGATTACCCAATCTCAGGTGTTCTATTACAGAAATACAAAATGGACTGAAGCAGACAAGTGTGGCGGACATGGCCATAATCCCAGAACTCAGAAATGAGGCAGAAGAATCTCAAGTTTGAGCCCAGCATGTGCAAGTCAATGACTTAGTGAGATTCTTTCCCAAAGCAAAAAATAAAATAAAAAGGCCAGGGATATAGCCTGATGCAATCCACAAACAAACAAATAAATAAACAACAAATCTGATGGACCAGTAAGATAGTTCAGTGGACTAAAGTGCCTGCTTAGGCAAACGTAGGCAGGTACAGGGACCATGGTTCGATCCCACCACATGCTGTGCCAGCCCTGCTCCCATGGTGGACTGAACTGGCCACAATAGGAAAACAAAACAAAACAAAGCAACAAAACTGACTAAGTCAAGTCTGGCAAAGGGGACAGGAGCCTATGGAGCTGGTGGAGAAGGTCAGGGCTGACCCCTCAGGCTGAGACAGAGAGGCACACAGTTCTAGCTGGGCTCCATCCATATTCTGTCCCTACAACCCCATCTTCTTGGGCCTGAAAGTCACTAGCAGTCTTTTCATCTCATTTTTTAGATGAGGAAAATTCAGAGAAGTTGCTCAGTGTTTTGGGCAGACAGTGGGGAGAAAGGGTTATAAGTGTAATTTTTTCAACAAGCAGCAGAGCTAGTACTGGTTGAAGAGGGTGGAGTCCATCCTGCTACAGGGTCCAAGCAGAGTAAGTGAACATCCTTTCCTTAAGAAAGTCCAATAGGAGCTTGGAGGAGCACACAGTCAGCTTCTAAAGGCAGTTTTCTAATAACTAGCTGCTGTCTGACCCAGAAGAGCTACTGAGGATCGCATTCTCTGTCTCCGCCCAGTCCTAAAAGGTGTGCTTGGCATGGTGGATGGCTCCTACACTGGCCCATGGAACCCAGGATCCCGTCTGCTTGGGCACTGTGCTGTCAGCTAGCAGCTGATCTGGGGTGGCTCTGGGTCTTGGGACATGAAGCCCCCAATATCAACCCCAGGCCTCACATAGGCAGGTCCACCTGGGGAAACAGCTCTGTGACCTAATTATTTCACTCCCCTAATGTACTATGTGGCAACAAAGAGAACTGGCTCAGCATTTCTTGAGCTAATGTCTGGTTTGGATGAAACAGGGTCCCCAACACATGAAAATTGTCAACCTATGCTTTTCAAGATGAAGTGGACACACTGAGAGGCCAGAGCTGCCCTTCTTCATTGGGACTGAATGCAATCTTATATGATAAACTGTTGTCTCATAGCCTAAATTTGAAATTTAAAATTCACTTAGGAATCTACAGCTTGCAAACAGTTCCATTTACTACTTGAAAAATAAAGATTCATATCAAACATCAAACTCTCTCAGTCTTGGTGTGGCCAGACCCCCCTGGTGGAAAGCTGGGTTTCCCTGAAAAATGTGATGGATTGAGACAGGCCTCCAGGTGCTTTTAGTTTTCTTCCAATATCATCTAGAGCAGTGGTTCTCAACCTTTCTAATGCCGTGACCCCACAGTACATTTCCTCATGTTGCGGTGACCCCAGACCAAAAAATAACCTTGGTGGCTACTTCAAAACTGTAATTTTGCTACAGTTATGATTCGGAATGACTTTAGGCGGCCCCTGTGTTTTGGTCGTTTGACCCCCCGCCGGGGTCATGACCCACAGGTTGAGAACTGCTGGTCCCAAGTTTAACTTACCATCTTCAGCCTTTCTCAAGGCAGTCCAGAGCAGGACAGGAAGTCATATACCCAGTCTGTCCCAGCTCTGCTGTGGCAGAGGATACATGTGGAATTCACCACATGATACCCTGACAGCTTCCCAGTACACAACCCCAGTTACACTGGGGGTCATGATGCCATGATCCCCAGGGCCGGCTGTGAACACACAGACAAGAGCCCTTCACCTTCCCAGTCTCCCTCATCTCCAACAGACACTGGGTCTCTCTGTCTTCTTACACAGCCCACAGTTGAGAATCTTGCTTCTACACAGTAAGAAATTCCTGAAGAAGATATATCTGGTTGGCTAGATCATTACAAAGGAAAGCAAATAAGGCTCCATACATGCAGTGAGTAACATTTGGGAGTCTAAGAACCTTGAAAATATACAAGTGTCAGCTCTTCCCCTCTCTAACTTGAAATATGTCTCTGGACACACTCCACACAGAACTGTCAGACTGGTGACACCACGCATCCTTTTTCCCACTCAGGTAGTGGGCACAGAGAAGCTGAGTCAACCACAGAGGTCAGGGAAGTAGGAAAATTTGAAGCAGGGTTCATCCAAGCTGCTCCTGGGCCCTGCTCAATCCTGCATGCTCACACCGCAATCTCAGAGGAAGATCGAGTGTTTGGTTAGGATAATCACATTTCACTTTCTCAGAGGTAGTTCTAGACATTTCCAGAGAAAAAGGGAACATGGTCTGACCTTAGGAGCTGCAACCCAGGGATCTAAAAGAGGAGGAACAGTTACATAAAAATTCTAAGGAAGAAAGAGAAGATTAAGCCCCAAGACTGAGATACCCACCATTACTGTCATGCAACCAAGGTTGGAATTCAGCTCAGCACCTGTCCTGCTGGGTCTTTGCTGAGTACCTCCTGACTCCTCCTAGCTCAGCTGGCGCTTGTGGGGAGTAGGACAGACGTGCAGAGGAGTGACAAATGGCCACTTCCCCAAAGCTGATCTCCTCTGTCATTTAGAGGAACAATGGTAGCACACCCAGAGCCAAGTGGAGCTACTGCATGAGAATAAATAATCAAAGTGTCTGAGAGAAAAAAAGGGCAGGAGCCATCAATTTAGCCTGGAGCCATGCCCATGCTAGGTTCTGTGCAATGCTCAGGGGACACAGCCATGATCAGGACAGTGTCAGGGTCCCCCTCCACAATCCCAGAGAGGTGGTATGGCTGAATGCTATCATCACAAGTGCCACACATAGGGTAGTTTCAGTGCTGCCAGTAAACAGCAGGGAGAAGCCAGGGGGTGGTGCACATCTGTGATCCCAGTAACCTGCCAGGCTGAAGCAGGAGGATCAAATATTCCAGCCCTCCTTGGACAATTTAGTGACTTAGTCACACTTTATCTCATAAATAGATAGATGGATGGATAGATAGATAGATAGATAGATAGATAGATAGATAGATAGATAGAATGACTGGCTGGGGATGTAGCTCAGGGTCAAAGTCAAAGCCCTGTGTTAATTTCCCAGTAAAAGAAAGACAAAAAGAAGGAAAGAAAGATGAGAGGGGAGAAGAGAGGAAGGAAAGACTCAAGCAACATAAACCCTAAAGCATATTAGTTCCAGTGTCTGAACAGAAAATTTCATTGAAAGAACTTTTAAAAATCCTTCAGAGTCAAAATAAGTTGCAGTACACAAAACATTTCAGAAGTCCGAGAACTGTAGCTCAGTTCAGAAAACAGAACACATTGGGTCAGGAATGGCTTCAGAGGAGTCACCAACAGATCATGGTAGCGGTGGGCCAGGACAAACTCTGTGACAAACAAGCTTAGCTTTTGATATTGCTCTGCCCCTCTCTGGCTGGTTCTCCTCAGAGGACAGCACCATCGCCAACTGAGTTTCGCTTCCTCTCTCACACAGGAAGGACAGATTGAGAGTCCTGACCTGCTGTGTGGAGCATACAAGGTGCTGCTGGCTGTCACAGCCTGCAAGGGCACTGTCCATGCTGTTGACCCCACGATCTGATCTCCCCAAGGTCTAGGCCCTTAATGACTCGTCTTCAACTATGACTGCTGCAAGCTCCTGTCCCCAAAGGCTGCAAGTCGCCATCTAGAGGACACAGAGTCTGTGTTCACTCTGTCTCAACTTTCCTCCTGAAAGACACACTGACCTCAGACTTCTCTCGGTCCATATTTGCTACTCAGGTCAATAATCCCGATGACCACCAAACCTGCAGTTGTGATCTGCTCACCATCTCTGCTCTCTGGCTTTGATTATGAAGACAAGATGAAGACTGATTTCCTGGTTTCCATCGCATATAGAAACGATTTCATGGTTTCTAACCTGTGTGCTGTGCCTGGTTTCAGTGCGCCCAAGCTTTATGTTCACACCAAGCCATTTGCTGGGGTTCAATGGAGAAAACAGCAGGCCCCTCCCTCTCTAACCTCTATACACTAGGTAAGATACTCAGATCACAAAAAGAAACAGCTTTTCCTGTGAAAAAGAATTAGTAATGCCAGTATCTTCATCAGATTTTCCAGTATCCTTGTGAAGCATTTATTCCTTTAATCTTCCTATTCATGGACAAAACGCTTCAAAATCTGAAACCCATAGAAAGGAATGGATTTCCACAGACACATCCTATAGGCTTTTCTGGATCTGGAGACCTGTGCTCCTAGCTCCAGGCCTCTCTGTCCTGCACGTGGGGGAGGAATGTCTGGAAAGCTCTGATTCCCCAGGGACACTGGGCTTCAACTCTATGTCGAGGTAATGCAGGGTCATGTCAGTGTATGGTCCCTTTTCACTTGCAAGATGCTGAGTAATTCACCTAAAAGCTGCCAGCTGATTCTCAATGCTGGCTCTTTGTGGGAAACATCTCAGGGTCCAGGAGGACTTAAAACTCTGCTTCACAGTGACTCAGCTGAGCAGGTTTAGTACTTCCTCAGGTTGTACCCTTGTGATCCTGTGACCCAAGAAGTAGTAAGTACCCTTTACCTTTAGTCAATCAATAAACACATGATTGACTTTGAGATTATACACCAAGAAATTGCCACTTCATTCTCCTGGCTTTATATGGAAGTCTAAATCTCTAGGTCATTGTCCCTCTGCAATTCCAAAGCACAGCTCCAAGCCTTTCCTGAGAAGCCCAAGACCCAGCTTCACACAATGCTGCTCGTGACAAAGGGGGGTCTCACCGAGTCATGAATCGGGCTCATCACACATCCATCTGCAGGTGGGCAAGGGCAAACCAGGCCTGGCAGACACCCAACAGGTGCCCTTGATTCTGGAGAGCCCTGGCAACTTCAAGGCACCCTGACATTCCAAAGGATGCACTGAACCACAGCCTGGCCTGGCCTTATGAAGAGCAGAGACAGTGGAGACTGGCTCTTGGGCTTGGGATTCATGAGAGAAACCTCTGGGTTATCAACGTTATCTCTACTGACAATGAAAACAATGGGCTTTTGGAGGAGACAGGCCCCTTGTTTGTGACCGCAGTCACTTATTCCTTTACTTATCACAGCAAAGACTTCCGCCAGTGAGCAAAGATGTGCATGGAATGGAACAAAATGAAGTCTAGTGAATGAGGGAAACAGGGAAGAAAAAAATAAACTAAGTTTGAGATAAATTTTAAAAGTATATTTCAGGGTTAGCGAAATAGCTAAGTGTACTAAGTGCCTGCTTAGGCCAAATGCAGGGACTGGGGTTAGATTCCCAGAACCAGGGAGGCTGAAAACAGGATCCCTCTGAGCCTTTGAGTCCAAACTGAGTAGTGAGATCTTTTATTTTTTTTTCTTTTTCTTTTTTTGAGCCATCCTCCCGAGCCCTGAGTACTGAGATCTTACAGAGAGAGAGAAAAAAAAAGAAAAGAAAAGAGAGAATTGGAGTTGCGTATACTTGATAAAAATGTGCCACGAGTTTAGCACTGTCTTATAACCACTGGGAAAAGGATGAAAGGAACAGACCATAGCCTAAAGTTAGGAAAGAGTGCCAAGTCTTCTTTGAGAACATCATTAGTACTTAGAACATGCAAGTACTGGATAGTACTGTTTTCTCCAACTAATGAGGAAAAGAGGAAGCTATAGAAAGAAGATATACCCTAAGAAAAGAGCTAAGCACCAAATAGAGCTCAGAGCTTTCTTTCCATGCAGGGTCCCCTGAGAAAGACTATCAGCTGGTCTCCCAATGTTAACATCGGGCTTCACAGGAAGGGTATGTGATGCTCATGTCACTAAGGAGACAAAGGAGAGTGGCACCAAGAAAATTAAAATGCTTGAAACACCTTCCTCCCCTATTCTCCTAAGCAAACAAATCAAGATACCTGGATTCCCTTCTGCACCTTCAGCCCTGTACAACCACAGAGGAGGAGCATATTTATTAAGTTTAGGTCTATATCTTCATTTTATAGAATCTTCCCTCTGCACCTTTCTGTCCAGTACCCATTGTCCTGCCAAATGGGATAATTTAAAGGATACATTGTGGATGCTTCAGTTGATTTCAAAGAAGTATCTGGTTTTGTTTTGTTTTAGGAAAAGGAATAAAATTCTGCAGAAGATATGAAGAAGTTCTTTCAGCAGTCCCAGAAATGACTATGGAAAATAAAAGAAAAACACTTTTTCCACCACCAACTCCAGATGGCACAGGTCCTTCTGAAGAGTACAAAAAGCAGGTTTTAATTTCAGAGCAGTGAAACAACACCAGTAAGAAAACTAGCCTGACTGAACTTTCTCCTGGATAAGAATCTTCTGGAGTGCCTGATACTGTCCTTATCACAGGCCCACAGGGCACCTCAGGGTCCTCTCACCATTCCTTTCACAGAGTGAACTCACCACCTGACAGCCACTGCTTGCACAAGGATCTGCTCTGAAGAGCACAGGCTGTGTGCTTGTGAAGGTACTCACAACTCCATACACGCTGCCCCAGCCTTCCAGAAGTACCAGTCATAGTGGCCTCCACACCGTGCCTCAAGCAGGCCTTGCCCTGGCCAGGATGGAGTCTGTTAACTCTCTCTGCCCTGAGGGGCCCCTGGCTATGGCAGTGGTCACATCTCAGGTGGGCTCCTCAGGAAAGCTTTTCCTGCCCTCCCAACTTCAGGTTGACTGCCACCAGTCTTCTCATCACATCACCCTCTTTCCTCCTATTCCCCTCAGGATAGAGAGGAGGAGGAGCCTCTCTTTTGGTTTATGCTGCATTCTCTTCGGTGCCTATGTACCACACCTGGCAGATAGCAGTTGCTCCCTGAAAGTCGGAAGATGGTAAGATGTAATTAAGTCTTCTCAGTTCACAGCAGAAGCAAGACAGGTGTGAGCCTGATGGACAGGAGAGTCTGGAAGCACCCATGGTGGCCTACACACTGTCCTCCTGTGGAGAACTAGGCCAGCATCTGTAGCTCCACAGGCTGATGTGAGTCCTTTAGCTCCCTGTACTTCCTCAGTGAGCTCCACAAGGACAGGAGAAAGTCACCTTGAAAGTTCACCTCAGCTTCATGAGACAGAATGAAGCACTACTGAAGATCTAATTGCATTTTGGAAGGCAGTCTTCTGAGGAGAAAACACCACAGCAGGGTTCTAGAACATTTGGGATCAAACTAAAACTCCAAGCTAAAGTGAAAATATCAAGCTGAGAAAACATCAGGTAGGAAGGTCATGCAGGAAGGGCTAACTTCCCTGAGATTGTCTGACCTCTGTTTTCTCCTACTTAGAAGGTCCTCAGGCTCCTGGATGTCTCATAGAACAGTGACAGTTTTTGCATCAGGGCCATGGTTACAATACAGTTTTAAAAAATAGGATTTGGGATGGGAGATGTGGGTCACTGGTAACTGCCCCAATTTCTGGAGAAACTGGGGATAAAGGCGCTAGCACTTGAGACATTGAGGGTGGGAGACCAGAGGTCTCTGCACAGGCAGCATGCTACCAAGCTCCAGTCCAAGCTCAGCACAGCGAAAGCTTGGGCCGGTGTCCCTGGCTGGAAACATTCAATGAATATCGCGGCACACTGTGGTATTCACGAGGAGCTAGCATCAGGCCAGGACGCCATACAGAGGAGGACAGCAGCTCCAGGCTGGGTGGTTCCTGCTACCTGCCCTTGGAATTGCTAGTGATTCCCACCTGAACCCTGTCCCACCTACATGTCAGCCACAAATGCGACAACTCTGATGAGTTCTGCACACAACTGCCTGGAGAAGTGTCACAGGACACCCCCACCCCTGGCAGGCCTACCCTGACAGGTGAGAGTGAGGGTGGTTCTGTGTGGGCTCTGAACCAGTGTGGACCCAGGTCCTCATCCAGTTAGTCCATCTTCTATTTTATCTTTTTTTAAAGGATAAGGTTTGTCTCTTCTATATGAAAACTTCACCATTTAAGACTTTAGATGTGCATGTGTGATGTTCTAAGTATTTTCATACTTTTCTTCATAGCTCCTATTTTGGCCTCTGTGCTGGTTCCTGCCCGGGATTCTAGTGGCCAGCAGGGCAGTGAGCTCACACTGTGTGCTGAGGACCTGATTTATTTTATTTTTATTATGGCCCTCTTAGCCTGCCCTGGGGGTAGGGCTGGTGCAGCATGTAGTGCCGGGGATCGAGCTGCAGTCCTTCTGGTTGCCTAAGCTTGCCTAAGCAGGTGCTTTAGACCATTGAGCCATCTCACTGCCCCCGGGTGTTGAGGATCTTAGGGGACCCTCTGTGTGTTCGTGGGGGACAATTACTTTCAGGTTTCTCAGTTGGCTTCTAGGACACAATGGAGAAATAACATGAGATGGGGAGGAGATGAAAATGAGAGAAAGACAGGAAGACACAACGCTGTCACCCCAGAGGAGCCAGCTGTGAATCTGTACAGAACCATGTGGCCCAGGACCCACCCCCCTAGCTTCTGGGAGTTTCTCATCATATACCAGGGAAGAATCCTGAAGACGCTGTTAAAGGAGGTTGTCTAATCTAAGGAAAAGTCAGCTAGAAAAGCCTAGGCTGAGGGCACATTATTAACACAGCAGGTAGCGATTTTATCTGATATATCATCAAAATATTTTGCACTCCAGTATACTGGTTGACTCATTAAAGTAAATGATTCTGATTAAAATAACTCGATAATATATCAAATCTTCATACCAAATTAGCTTAGAAGCATTAAACTGATATGTAAGTAAACAAACAGCAATGCTTGAAATTTTTCCTGGAGGAACAAAAGCTCAGTATTATTGACTAATATGCACTCACATCTTGTTCATTTACAAAGTGATAGTTTTTGAGGTATTCCTAGAATGGATGGTTTATTATTATTTAAATTTTGAATTAGGTAAAAGATCAAAATAAAGTGAGAGTTATAATTCATAGGCATTTCAAAAGCAAACTCTAGGGGCTGGGGAGATAGCTCAGCAGAATAAGCGCTTGCCTGGCAAGTGCAAGGGCCGAGATCAACTCCCAGTTCTGCAAAACAAACAAACAAACAGAAGAAAACTCTAACTAGAGCAGTCACAATAACTTTGACCTCATGAAAAGCACCATCTCCTATCCATGGTAGAAGCTGCTGGAGGTTATGAAGCAGGCATAAGGTGTCCACTTGGAAAGCAAAAGGTTCTGAGTTTGATCCCCAGTACTGCAACAACAACAAAGAAATACAGAAGCTACATAGGGAAGGCGACAATGTGGTCAAGGAATTCAAAATGTCAGGCTTCCCTCAGAATTGTTCGTTCCTCTCTTTTTTCAGTTGTGAGGGGTAGGGTTGGAAGGTTGAGTGTCTTTTACACTACTTTATTTCTTGTCTTTAGAGGAGATTACAAATATTTCTCTGGATAATGAAGGGAAAATGACTGGAATCAAATTTCACTACAACTCATGTATGTGACATTCATGAGCAAGGCTGTGCCAATCCTTTGTGGACTTGAAAAACTTACGTCACAGCCATAGTCTAATCATATTACCAGGTTCATTTAGAAATCCCACCAACGCTTTATAAAAGACAGGTAAAAGATGCATGGGATGTCACGTGATGACTGTTTGGTTTGCGTCTAGACGTCACCCCAAAGCCTCATGCAGTCAAGGGGAAGCTTCTGGAGTTTGCGATTGATTATTGTGGGTATGGGTGCTGCACCTCCCCTGGGGCAGGTGACTTCAGTTTAAATGCAGGGAATGAAGAGAACTTAGCTGTTGACCTGCTGCTACTCCTCCCTAAGCTCTTGCTCTTTGCTGCCACCATGAGAGGTTGTTCTCTGCCATATGCCGCTCTGCCTTAGAGCCAGCTGAGTGTGGACTGAAACCTCTAGTAACTGTGAGCTAAATAAACCTTTCCTTCCCTCATTTTGAGTGCTGGGTATTTGTCCCAGCAACAAGAGAAAAGTAACTAAGACAACGGCTTTCTCTTTAAGTTAGATGGCTTCCTCTTATTCTAAGTTAAAAAGTCCTTTTAAACAACTGTAGTGTGATCCTGACTAAGCCTTTGTCTTTCAGTGTCAGGAGAGAGAAGTGGGTATATGCAGCTGTTCCAAGTCTTCATCAGTTGGGAAGCTAGCAGGCCAGTTCTCCCACTGAGAGAGAAGGATGGTAACTGGTACTTGAGGCACACACTTCCCATAGAGAGATGGGGACAAAGGCAGGCAGCACCCAGAAATCCTCTGTCATCTACCCCATACCAGCACTACTTTGTCCCCAGAGCAGCAGCCCTACCTGGTGATTCTGACTGACCAAAGGACCTAGAACTGAGGGTCCCAGGGCTAGAAAGTGGCAGAGTATGAATGGGTCTAGCTGGACTCCCTCACCCAAGGTTCATTCTCCCTACAACTTCAGCATCTCTTGGAAACCCAGAGATCAGTCCTCCCCAGGTCCCCCTGAGAAGAGAGATGTCATTCTAAGTTTCATCTTGTTGATTTTATTCTCTTGAGCAAGACAGACCATGGGCCTCCAATACCCAAGGGTGTATCTTGGTGGGGCAGTGAAGACTCCACCAGCAGGCGTAGGGAAAAGAAAGCTGTCCAGCACTGCCCTGCTGAGTGACTCTGTTCTTTCCAGATAACAGTGGCAGGTGACAAAAGGATCCCCCACCATCACACAGACCATGACAGGCAGAGCACAATCCTGCCTTCCTGCACACATTATCCTTGGCCTCCTTACAAGGGAAGGATGGCAGAGATCCCAAGAGCTTCCTTGCAAGCTACTCCCACTGGGCATGTCAAGCTCCTGACTCAACAAGCAACCTCCACTGCATGGCTGTGTGAAAGGCAAAAGGGATCAAAGGCCAGGAAGACTCCATTCCAGTTGCTCATGAATGGTAAAGTTCTCATCCCTTTCCCAAGACCCCTGTCTTACTCCTCCTGTAGCCTAGGGGCCATAACACTGATTAGTCCAAGAAAGGTGGGAGAAATAGAAATTTAGAGAAAGGAGCTCATCCCTGTACCTTGCTCTCCAGTACTGTTCTCATATAAACCTTTGAAAGGGAGTAAAGACCTGGGACCTGCTTTTGTGTGGTACTGTGAGCAGAGAAGACTCCAACCCAAGTCTGCACTAGAGATATGGGGGAGCTTCCCAAAGCGGCCTCTCTCTGTTGGATCAGCTCCTTGATGGTAAAGGTAGTGGTGGGGCTAACAATGACCCCCCTGGATCTAAAAGACAGCCCTCCACGGCAGTCCCTGGTTATCCCCACTTCAGATACAGGCTCACTGAGGTTCAGAGAGCTTAGGTACTTGCTCAAGGCGCTCTGTCCGGTCTGGGTGTTGAAGCCAGGGAGACTGCTTTGAGGCAGGGACGATGTAGTCCAGGCTGGCCTTGAACTTGCTTTGTCTCCCAGGCTGGTCTTGAATGTAGGTGACTCTCTTGCTGAGCCTGCCAGGTGCTGGATAGGAGGCCCATTCCACGTCACTCTCACTTGCTGTGTTCTACTGCTTCCTAGTGAAGCGTATGAAAAGATACGTAGATACCAAATGACACCCGGCGTGTTCAGACCCTGAACTCAGGCTCACATTAAGGGCTCAGGCTCATATTAAGGGATGGAAAATGATCAAGATGTGTTCCCCATGCATGTACCAACTCCACACCATGAATGGAACTAGTGTGTACTGTGGACATATGCTCATAATAGAAAGTTTTTAAAAGATCCCTCAATTGGAATAGAAAATTATTCTATTCCAATCTGGGAGGTGGCATCAGGAGAAGGGAGGGAACCCAGGAATTCGGATGATAACAGGAAAATGGCTTGGAGGAGCTACACGGGTGACCTGGAGCCAATGGCCTGCACATGCAGCCTTGCTCAGGGACCCACAGCTGCCTTTATAGGATTTTATATTTTATATCCAAAGGTCAAATAAGAGAAACAACGCATTTAATGAGAGCTAGGGGAAATCAAGTGGTGGCAATTAAACAGTAAACACAACCTCTCTGTGGCTACAGACCATGGAGCTTCCTAATTTGAAGAGGCTCTGGAAAACCACTAAAATAAGGCTTTCTAGGCTGTGCTCAGCTCATACTGCCCCCCCACCCACTGTGGTTGCCACTGTCAGCAGCCATAGCTCCTGAGGTCACAGGATTGTGTAGGGAATGGAACTACAGCCAGGCCAGACCCACCAGCCACGAGCCCAACACTGTGTCATGCAAGTCGGCTCTAGGCCACTGCTGTGGCATGTGATACTGAGTGAAGGAGGTTAAGCGGAGATAGAAAAGATCACAGAATCCTTTCTCCTACCAAGGGTCCTTCCTCCAGCCTCCGTCCTGTTTCCACAGTCTTCTGACTCTGGAAAAGAGTCTCATGTTGGCCCAAATCCAAGGACTGTTCACTCTTCTTCCTCATTTCCCACAGCAGCTGCATTTGGGGTAGACCAGCAGGGTAGACCTGGGCTCCTGCTTGGCCTGGAATAACTGAGCTCCTCAACCACCCATAGGTAGCCAGAATGAGCAGAGGAGCCATCTTAGCAAAACACCTTCCTTCTGAGGTTTAGGCCAGAAATTGGGAAGACTTTTTTTAATTTTAAGAATCAAACTGGAAAACCTGGAAAAAAAAAAAACCTCTGGAATGTCATCAGCTTCCCAGGAAGCCCACAGACACCCCAAAACACAGAATTGACTATGTGTGGACATTTCCTGGAGTTTGCTACCTGGGGTCATAATGTGGGGCGATTCAGGATAAGATCAGTGGCTACACAGAATGAAGTGGGAATGTTTGCTGTGGGGTCTTGTTCATACAAGAGACAATCTGATATGCTCTGTCCCCAGGTCAAGTGCAGCCTTGGTCTGTGACTCACTCACCCCCCAGAACATGGCGGTTACCGATAGAAAGTGGCGTAGTCCACCGTGGAGTGGCAAGTCTGAAACTCCCAGGACTTGATCTTCTGGCACTCTCGATGGGCTCGCAACTTCACCTTCACCGGCCCCTGACACAGCTCGGGCACTGGTCTCCTCCGAGGGCGGTTGCAGAACTCATTGGACTCGACCCTCCAAGACTCGGCAAAGTCATCCACATCGAACTTGAAGTTCCCATCCCCGCCTATTAAGTCATCTCGTTTGTGTCCATTGTAGTTGCCGCAGAGGCCACACAGCTTGCCCTTGAGGTGAGGGGCAGCCATGACCTCTACAAAGCTGTCTCCGTCCCAGGATATTTCTAAGCCTAGAGGGGAAGACAGGAAAGAGTTCAAGTACATCAAAAGCCCCCGGGAACCCTCAAATGTGCATATCTTGACGCACTATGATGTGACTGCTGTCCTCTAAGAAGAACAGAGGTTCTATGCAAATTCTCAGCTATCTTTTAATCTCATCACTTTGAGCATCATAAATTATACCGATCACCACATATGAGCTTTACAGTTTCAAAACTGTACAGAATTTTCCTTTATAATATCTTACACACTCCTATTTTGACCCATTTTGATGAGTACTCTTAGACCATGCTGAATACCACGTTGTATTTTAGTCCTTTGAAAAAGATTCTGTGTTCATCCAAACTATGCTTTCATTTATCCAATAACTAATATAAAAGAAATATGATAGTTCTTTAATGTTACCTTTGGATTTTTTAATCAAAAATCTTCCCATATAATTATTCCTCCAAATGTCAAAGGAAATGTTTCAAATTACCTGCTATAATAACTATGTAAAAGCAACAAATAGATGAATAAAGCTTCTGAACACATTGACAGCAAAGGACAACACATTTGCTCCTTTGTGATTATAATCATTCCTGGGAAATGAGCCACTGACCCAGGATTCCTGGAGTTGAGCTGCTGGGAAACCTTCCACTGTCATTGCAGGCTTCCATCCTGGTGTGCCCACTTGAGGCAAGAGGGAGGTGCCAGGCCATGAGTCCTCTTGTGTCCATATTCAGGCCAGTTCTGCCTTGGTCATCAAGGAAAGGAGGGAACACAGTCCCTTCCCTGGCTTGATGAACCGACTTCTAAATTGTGGAACAGCTGGTCTGAGCACCTGTCCATTCCTCCAGACGCACTGGCCCCAGGTGTCAGGGAGCCACAAATGTGTGCAGTCAACTCGCATGAACCCCAGGGAACACCATAGCAGATCATCATGCCTGCCTGTACTGGGACTTCACCTCAGTCACTGCCATCATCTTTTCAGGGGAAATCACAGAGCAAGCTATTTTTAATAGAAGTCTCTGCCTCTACTTGATTTTAAAGTCTTACCCTTTTGGATTCCTAAAAAGAATTAATATCTTTTTCCTGCCTGCCTGAGCCTTCGGAAAACAAAAATTTTCTCCTCTTAGAACACTTTCTTTGTCCTTTCTTTGCTCCTAAAAGACCCAAACAAGCAAATGTTCAGGAGTTAGGGATGAGGCAGCAGTGGGACAGGAAAAACATAAATGGAGAAGGTGGAGGGGAAGAGGAAGAGGAAGACAGAGGGACAATGTGAGAGAAAGCAACAGATCTAGTCAGGAAATCACCAGCACAGAGCCAGGCCACCAGAACGATGTAAGATCAGGAAGACTTACCCAGAGGTGAGAGCACAAGCAGACCCTCCCCAAATCTGAACCAGTCTGAGGGGACAAAAGCCTGGCTGGATGGCCTTGCTTTGAGAAGACCATATAACTGCCCATAACAGAGTTAATTTAGGTGGGCATTAGCAGGGAAACCTGAAGCTCAAAACTAGTTTTCAAAAAAGAGGTAGAAAATGCTACAAGGTAATCTACGTGTAACAAATGGAAGGAGCCTTTCTTGATCCAAGGTAAATGGCAAGGAAGATTTCTTGGTTGGCAGAAAGAAGTCACATATATTTGGAAATTGAGAAATGAAGTAGTACCTGGGAAAGTGTCTTTTGGGAGTCACTGAAGTGAAGACAGTGATGAGGCCAAATAAGGAGGAAGGAGCCAGAGCACTAGAACCTCCACACTAGGCCGAACCATGAAGGCCTCTCGGGGAGCATGGCATTGACTCTGACAAACACAACCTGAATGTACAGTGGTTTCCATTTCCTTCCACCCACCATCATACACATTATGCAGTGCATGGTATGGAATCAATCATGCTGATTGAGACCAGTTTAAAGGAGACAAGAAAACTGTAAAATGGTATGTAATATGCTCTGCAAGGTGTGAAAGAAACCTAGCCTCACGAGCCTTTTCCTAGGCAGCTATTCAGCTGGAGAAACAAGGGCAGGAAATCAGCTCTCTACGATGCCCAACTTTTAGATCATAATCCCAAAGATTTTCCATGTTGCAAAATTTCCTCAACAACAAATTTCTTTCCTAGACAACAAATACTGTGTTTTCAAATGCTCTAAGTAGTTGAGAATTTACGCCCAAAGGAGCACTCATGTTGTGACAACAGCATAACAATCTTGAGCCTTTGGGCCTCTGAGTTCACAGGACTCTACAGCCAATCGTTGCGTCCACATAGGCTTGGGAGGATGCAGAGGTGCTGTTTCCAACAAACTTCACAAAACTCATGATATCACATTTCAGTACATGGTCCCCAGAGTAAGATTATAATTGCAATTCACTCTCTTTTCTTCTTTGTTATTGTACGATTTTCACTGGCTGATGAGGGCTTCATGAGCACAGAGATGAGTTATTCTACCCCAGTGCCTTTGCCTCTTGCTGTACCACTTACAATGTGACTCTGGGAAGAATTTCACCCTCTCCAAGAGTAAAATCCATGGGAAGTAGATTATAGTCAGAAAGGCAAAAATCATTAATCTAATAAGTGGTAATGCAGGGACATTCTCTTCCAAATATTTTAAATCGGTATCCTTTGGGAGGAAAACATTGTAGAAACGTTTGAGGGGTTGATAGTCCTTTGTGCAGCTGGGTTGGGCTTCCAGATTCTCAGTGTGGGAACCTGAAACACAGAGCACAGGGGGAAGCCAAAAACTGCAGCATATGCTCCATGGGGGGGTGTAAGAGGTAGCTGCACTCTTTCCACTTTAGGAAAGGCCATCCTGTTCTCCCTTTCTGCCCATGGAGGTTTTGCCAACTTGTTCTTCACCCTGCACATGTGTGACCTGGCTGCAGACCACTGTCCTGGTAGGACACTGGTGGTGTTTGTGTAGCCTTTCTTCCGTTTTGCAGATGTTGTTGTCTGCTTCACACTGCTTGGCTTTCAGATTAATGATGATTTTGCTGCTGCTCACTACACAGGGAGAGGAGGTGCAGAATCTGAAGGCATACCTTAGTGATATCTAAAAGTCCGTAGTATTTCTCATTGGATTTCACTGTGTGTGTGGAGGGTATACTCTCTGGGTTCCAGTGCTCACCAAAATTAAATGAGCGCCACTTTACACATACGTCAATGCTTTCAGGTGAGCTATTTTAGAACTTTCAGTTAGAATTGACCAGGTGCACAGAATGCAGAAAGGAAGTGTTTATTATTATTATTATTATTATTATTATTATTATTATTATTATTATTATTATTATCTGCTGAGGGCTTGAGAGCTGGGGCCAGAGTTCAGTGGGGTGCTCATTGCTAACCCTAACCCTTGTCCTTGTCCAGCAGTTGGGGAATAAGCAGTAGGGCTTGGCTCCACTCTAATGACATGGCTCTCCCAGGGGATTCCATCCTGTAGGCTGAGCCCTTTCTCTGCCTCCTATCCTCTGCCTGAAGTTTGCTTTGAAGCTGCTATGTTGAGTACAGCTCTCTTTGCTCACATGAGCTTATGAAACAAAACAAGGAATCTATGGAGGAAGAATAGTTGAGGTAGTGCTGTGATGTTTTCAATAGACAAACAATAGGTGATAAAAAGAAGATAACCCCAGGGAGCTCTTCAGATTGAGTTGGTCAGACCAGGGTAGAAATGCAATTTTCTGGAAATGAAGTTGTTCCATTCAAAGGGTGGGTGCAGAGCAAGCATAGTGCCCAGAATAATGAAGCCCCCTCAGCAAGTAGAAAGCCATGTGACTTGTGTGCAGGAGAAAGCCATTGCCCTAGGTGTGGTGGATAGCATATAAATTATTTGTATCATGGAAAGTGAGATGGAAAAATAAATTGTGTGACTTGAGTTCTAGGCCTAGAATGGCTAAATTCATCAACCCTCTTGAGCTGTTAGCAATCTGAGGGACCCAGGACACCTTGGACAACGGTGCTGCAGCAGACTAACTCCATCTCAGTACAGTCCCCTCTGCGGGTCTTGCCTGCAAATAGACCAAGTAACAAGGTGCTTCTCATTGGTGCTGTGTAACAGCAGCCTATCCTGGCAGTTTTGCCTGGGAGCCAGAGTCAGGCAGGGCCTACATTTGTAGTGCATCCTCTGGACAGAAGAATGGGTGACTGAATTTTCTGAGCAGGTCTAATTCCTCTAGTGTCCATGAGAAGAGCTCCTCATATCTGTGACATGAATAAGGAATGCTTTCCTTGTCTCACTGAAACGCTGATGTACTTGTTAACCAGAAGTTCCCAGGGCTAGACCCTGGCTTCTTGTGTAGTTTACTAAGTGGACACCCCAAGGAGTCAAATCAATTTATCAGGATGTACTTTGGCTTGTGTTCAAATAATAAGCAAGGGTCTGAGAGCCTAAACATCCTCCTGAACCCTGAAGAGTGCCTGCTTTATCAAACACTTTCTTTTCTGACTGTCATGTAAGGAAATTAGATTTTAGTGCTGTGATAAATTCACATCTCTAAGAAGGCAATCAGTAGTAAGCTGGTTTCCTTACAGTGTCATGATAGTTGAAGAGGCAGCACCCACCAGGACACAGTGCAATATCCAACCATCAAACAACACAGTGGACCGTAGGTGGCCCACAAGGATCCACAGCTGGGTGGCATAAAGTGGGCAGATGAGCAGGACTCAGTCTCTGGAGATAACAACCAGGAACTGGGTTCTGCTTCTAAAAGTTTTTAAAGTAACATCTAACTGTGAAAAACTTACACCTTGTGGGCTCCTAGCAGCCATGGACAGCTTGGTCTGAAGGTGCTTATGGAGCTCCCAAGGGAATAGAAGGTTACACTTCTAAGGCCAGCCCCAGTGTCCCCAGCAGCAGACAGTGGCTCTGGCCCTCAGTGTGGCAGCTTCCTTCCCCACAAGCAGAGTGGATGGGACTTCTGGTCACATCTTGTTCCCACGCCCCCATCTGCACACCCACACATAGAAGCCTCACTCTGTTTAGGACAGTGAAGAGGGTCAGGTGACTCACTATGCAGAGACTGCAAGAACAATCCCTTCTGCTGTGGCTATTTCTGTTTCTCTCCTCCCTTCCCCCATACTATTGATTAAACTCCAGACCTTTGCACTGATCTTCATCCTAGGACCGTGTTTACATTTTTGAGACTCCCAAGTTGCTCAGGCTGGGATCAAACTTGCAAATTTCCTGCCTCAGCTTTGCACAGTGCTGGTTTTACAGGCGAGTACCACCATGCCCAACTTTTGTATTTCTTCTGAATATTACCAACGCTATGCTCTTGGGTTTTGAGGACCCTCTGTATTTTGGGGGCAGATATTAACAAGGAAGCTATCTTCTCTCCTAGATACGAAACTGCTCATAACTAGGTGAGCTAAAAGAGACTCTGACAACTCCAAGGTGGACAGCGGTGGCCAGGTTAAGGCTATTTGAAGAGCACAGCTGTCTCTGAATGAGGATGATGAGGTTCTAGGTGTCTCAAGGTTGCAAGGCCATTGTGCCAGCGCCTAATTGCCAGTCTCCACATAGTGTCTCCTGCCCCTTGATGACATCCCTGAATGCCTGGGAGGAGACAGCCCTGCAGTGGCAGGGGCAGCAGGTACTAAGCATGGGGCCCCACCTGCTTGGGTGGTCACTTTCAGCAGGTAGCCCTCCAGGTCTACGCGGAAGTGCGGCCCTCGGCAGGGCAGCGCCACACGGGAGCCATTCCAGCGCACAGCCAGGTGCTGCTCCAGGCTGACAGTGCTGGAGCCCAGGACCAGCTGCACCGACTTGGTCCAGGAGAAGGAGTGTGTCCGCCGGGCATCGTTCTTCACCAGCACCTGGAAAGGCGAGGCGGAGGAGGTGCAGTCTCTGGTCAACACGTACTGACACGTGCCCTGAAAGTTAAAGGTCCGGCCGTCAAAAGTGTTGTAGTGAGGGTCTCCGAACACTGTGCAGATGCCGGGCTCTGCGGATGGGCGAGAGAGAAGAGCAGGGTCACAACGGAGGACGTGGACAGGCAGCAGGCCCTGGGAGGGGATGGCAGTGAGGCAGGGCCTCGTCGGAGATTGTGTAAGGGAAATAACTTGGGAGAGAAGAAAACGATGTTGGGGAGTTTTAAAAAGTTTTTCCGGCAGGGGTCAGGGATTTGATTCCCTGGGCCTGCCTTGCTGACCTAGCCCTCTGTGGGGCATCCTGAGATGGCGATTGAGAGTGGGAGCGGGGCACATGAGTGTAATCTCAGCTCTTGGGAAGCTGTAAACAGGAGAATCACTATGAGTCTGATCTAGTAATGAGACCCTGAATACCCTGTAGGCTCTTCCCTATAAATACAAAACAAAAGAGAGAGAGAGAGAGAGAGAGAGAGAGAGAGAGAGAGAGAGAGAGAGAGAGAGAGAGAGAGAGA